>CM076580.1:1165873476-1166009861 GCA_034641835.2 Pinus albicaulis
TGTTGGCAATTTGATGCAATGTGTTGTCCTTGATGGCAACCTACTTGATGAAGTTGTCTTTGGATAGCAACCTATGTGTTAAAGATGTACTAATGATGTATCTACAGATGTGACAAAGAAAAGAATTCCAGTAAGTGTTGGAGAAATGATAAATATAATATGTCACAATGTATACGCGAGTTTCTAAAGGCCAAGTCGCGTATACACGTGGATAAGTACGTCCCAAGTCGCGTATGCCCTTTTGTGCTCCAAATTTATAATACCAAGGGGAATTACCATGGTTTTGGCACACACAGTATTGAGCGTTGTATGGTTTATTTGATTCCGTCTAAGAATACCATCAGAATTTGTGTGGTTTTGACTCATGGTATTGGTAAAAGCTAAATCTATTTAAGGAGAAGAAATTCATAGTGCAAGGTGTGCATGTGTAAGGGTTTTTGATGAATAAATTTCTCTAAGGAATATCTGCATGAATGAACTCTGTTCTTAATTGATAGATTTGAATCTATGATGCACCCATGGATATAATGATGGTTCAAGATCTCTAGATCTGATGATTATGAATCTCTGGTTTGATCGACTGACGAAAGCATGAAGGACTGACGCAAGTCTGCCGGAGAAAGTGAATAAATCTGGGTAAGTTTTATAGATCTGGTTTGTTCTAAAAAAATTATTTTTTTACAGATCTATATGCTAGTTGGTTTCAGAAAAAGTGAGTATATACGCGGGATATCTTCATGAAAAGCGTGTATGGAAGTTAGGGTTTCTAAAGAATAAAATACACAGAAGTATACGTGGGTTGGTGTGCAGGAAAGCGAGTATATACGCGGCTTCAGTGAAGAAACGTAGCGTATGCTATTTGAATTAATGAATGTTCAGGATTGAGCTTGTATATGCATATCTATTATGAAGTCTGGGTTATTTCTGATATTCTGGTTATAGTGGTCTCACTGTTCTATTTGAAGTATTGGGCAAAGTATGTTTGTTGATGTTAAGTGAAGGGTTGTGTTGAAGCTGTTTGATCTAGTATGAAAATTGATGAAACATGGTCTGCAGTGGGTTTGAGGGTTGAAGTAGAAGCTTTCTGTCAGTAGAAGCTGGTGTTAAAATCAGGGGGTCGAAGCTCCCTTCCAGGAGAGGCTCGTAAACAAGATTAGGGGGTTGGAGCTCCCTTCCAGTTGTAGCTGGAAAACAAGAGAAGGTTGCAACCTTCTGCAGGTAGAAGCCTATGTACTGGTGTAAGTCTGCATCAGTACAACGTTGTAAAAAGTTTTCTATATAATAAATATTGAAAACAGAGACGACAACAGCAATGGTTTTCTCCCGAATTGGGTTTCCACCTTAAATATTGGTGTTCATGTGTGTGATGCTTTATTTTGTTGATTACTGCTCATAACCTGATACATACCTGATAAATCTGTTTATAAGATTTCTTCTATGAACTGTCTCTAATTCTGGAGAGTTAAATTAGTATACGCTAGTTTCCTTCTGCATTTCCACGTGCATATGCTAGTTCCGTTCATAAAAACCGCATATGGAAATCTGCTCAAAGAAAAAATTTGAATTTATATTATAAGCTCTAAATACTGATTCACCCCCCCCTCTCAGTATTTTTCCCAACAATTGGTATCAGAGGAGGTCCTTCTGAAAAAGCTTAGCTGCTAGAAGGAAGATCAAGCAAGATGAGTAATCAAGATGGAACAACATCTATCAGGCCTCTTCTCTTTAACGGAAACAATTTAATCTTCTGGAAAACAAGGATGAGATCCTATCTTCAGTCTCTGGGAGCAGATGTATGGGGTATTGTTGAAGGAGGATATCAATATCCAGCTGCAGTACCAACAGATCCGACGGAAAGAAAGAATTATGAAACAAATGCAAAGGTGGTCAATGCTCTATTGGGAAGTCTAACTGAATCAGAATTTGTCAAAGTCATGCAGCTGAATACAGCAAAGGCAATATGGGACAAAATCATTCTAAGTTATGAAGGTGATGAAAAGGTAAAAAGTGCTAAACTCCAAACTCTCAGAATTCAATATGAGAATCTAAAAATGGATAATGAGGAGAGCATTGCCAATTTATTTCTACGTCTTGATGATATTGTAAATCCTATGAGAAATCTGGGAGAAACAATATCCGAATCTACTTTGGTGGAGAAAATTTTAAGATCACTAACGGCAAAATTTGAGTAAAAAGTTTTTGCTCTTGAAGAAAAACAGGATCTTCAAAATCTTACTGTGGTGCAACTTCATGGCATACTAACTGCATATGAAATGAGAAGAGAAGGACCATCTGAAGTCAAAGAAGCACTCTTTAGAGCTTCTACAAAAGGGAAATAAGTACAAAAAATATAAGGATCAGGATATATCTCAGAAGAAGATGAGGTAAATTTTGTAAAGAAACTTCAACCTGGCACAGGATGGTTCAGAGGTAAGCTTCCTTTCAAATGTTTTAATTTTGGTAGAGTTGGTCATTATGCTGCTAAGTGTCCTCATAAAGAAGCACATGAAAAGTGGAAGGAAGTAGCAAGAAGGAATAAGAATCGGTCTAGCACTAGAAAAAGTTACTATACTCATGAAGACAGTGATGGGTTATCTGATAGTGAGGAAGAATGTGAACAAGATCTTAGACTTCTCATGGCATTTGAAAAAGAATTTAGAGAAGAAAAGGATACTTTTTTAGATGCTCTAGAGGACAATGATTTTCTTGATGAAAACAATCAACTCAAAATATGCTTAGAAGAAAGTAAAATAACCATAGACACTCTGAAAAATCAGCTTGAAGAAAAGGAGAAACACAATGAGAAATTAGAGTATGAAGTAGTAAGTCTAAGAAAAGAACTTGAGAAAGTAAAGACTCTGAATCTTAGATTTGCTAAAGGATATGAAACCTTAGATGAAATTATCAAGGTACAACGTTCTCCTCTTATAAAGATAGGTCTTGGATATATTGGAGAATCTTCTCAGGTTTCAGCACCAAATTATCTAAAAGCAGCTACAGCTGGTATACAACATTCTGACACTCAGCAAGGGAATAAGGAATATTTACAGGTAAATCATGATCATCTCAATTCAAAGAACACTAACAGGAATATCTTTCAAAGAAACACCAATCAACAGGTAAATTCAAGTAGAAGATTTCATGATCGCAGAAATTTCTTCTTCAATGGACAATGTTTCTCATGTCACAATTTTGGTCATAAAGCTATTCAATGTGTTGCATATAAAACCATCATGACAAGAGAAGAAAGAAAGAAAAGGATTGATATTGAAACAAAGAAGAATACCTATAACAACTTTTCTCCTCTTCAAAATGAAGTTGAATGTGCTTATTACAATAACTTTGGCCATGAAGAATCTGAATGCAGGAGCAAAGTTTAGCCAAAAGAGCATTTTCCTTCAAGCTCTAAAGTATGGAAAAAGAAGGATTTACAGGTTGAAAATTGTGGCATAATGTTATTTGCAGAAGGTGAAGAAAATCAATGGTACATTGATAGTGGATGCTCAAGACACATGACAAGTGACAAAAACAAAATTCTTGCATATAGTGCTCTAGAAAAGGAAAAGAATGTTACATTTGGAAATGATACTCTTGCGGTCATTAAGGGAAAAGGGTCTGTTTTTCTAAAAGAAAAGGTAAAAGCTAATAATTTCATCTATGTGGATGGATTAAAGCATAACCTGTTAAGTGTAAGTCAAATGTGTGATCAAGGAACTGAAGTTGTCTTTAGTTCAAAAGAATGTGTGGTACGTGATCTTGATACAGGTAAAACAATCATAAAAGGAAAAAGAACTCCAAGCAACCTGTATGTATTGAAGAACTGCAAAGATCAATGCTACTTGAGTAAATCTTTAGAAAACTGGCTATGGAATAGAAGGTTGGGGCATCTGAGCTTCTCTCAGATCAACAAATCAAGCAGACTTAAAGCTGTTCGTGATCTTCCCAATATTACTCTACCTGAAAATATCATATGAAAATCTTGCCAATTTGGTAAGCAAACCAGAGTATAGTTTAATGCCAAGGAAGGATCATCAAGTAAGCCTCTTGAACTTATTCATACTGACATATGGGGACCTGTGAGGAAAAATTCACCACATGGTGAACAATAATATATCTTATTTATTGATGATTTCTCTAGAATGTGTTGGATTGGGTTTCTTAAACACAAAGATGAATCATTTGAGAAATTTCAGGTCTTCAAAGCACTGGTTGAAAATGAATTAGATATAAAAATAAAGTGTCTTAGATATGATCGAGGACGAGAATATACATCAGATGAACTCCTCGAATTTTTTGAACAACATGGCATAAAAAGACAGTTTTCTGTAGCTGGCACTCCACAACAAAATGGCGTAGCAGAAAGAATGAATAGAATAGTTCAACAAATGGCTAGAGCTATGCTTGATGATTCCGGAACACCTGACACATTTTGGGGAGAAGCAGCACATACAGTGGTAAATATTCTTAACAAGGCACATGTTCATGTAAATAGTGATAAAACTCCATATGAACTCTGGTATGGTAATCCTCCCACTGTGAAGCATTTTAGAGTTTTTGGAAGCAAATTCTTTATCAAAAATAATGATGAAAAACTTGGCAAGTTTGAACCCAGAGCAGATGAAGGAATACTTCTTGGTTACTCCTCTAGGAGTAGAGAATATAAATGTTACAATAAAAGACTTCGGAAGATTGTTGAATGTATTGATGTTGTTATTGATGAGTCTCCTACAGCTCCAAAAGAAGAAAAACAAACAACAGATGAAGACAATGATGACATATATCCTTCTACATCAAATAGGAATGATATAGACAGTGAACCCAATGAAGAACCCGAAGATGATTTATCTGAAAAAGCTCCATCCAGATATGTTCAAAAGAATCATCTAGAATCTCAAATTTTGGGAGAAAAGGGATCAGGTGTACAAACAAGAAGGACTCTTGTGGGATCTTCTAGCTATCTGGCATTTCTATCCACTATTGAACCTCAAAATGTCAATCAAGCCAGCAAAGATGAATGTTGGATTCAAGCCATGAATGAGGAGCTTGATCAAATTGAAAAGAATCACACTTGGGAATTAGTACCAAGACCTCATGACAAAAATGTCATTGGAACTAAATGGATATTCAAAAACAAGTTAAATGAGAATGGGGATGTTATAAGAAGTAAAGCTAGACTTGTTTGCAAGGGGTATGCTCAACAAGAAGGTATAGACTTTGAAGAAACCTTTGCTCCTATAGCCAAACTTGAAGCCATAAGAATGTTTCTTGCTTTTTCAAGATTCCAACAAATCAAAGTTTATCAAATGGATGTTAAATCTGCTTTTCTCAATGGTGATCTAGAAGAAGAAGTTTATATAGAACAACCAGAAGGATTCATTTTGGGGAATGATGAAAAACTTGTTTGTAAACTTAAAAAGGCTCTATATGGTCTCAAACAAGCTCCAAGGGCATGGTACTATCGTCTTGACAAATATCTTCATCAACAAGGATTTTCTAAGGGGTCTGCTGATAGCAACTTATACATAAAAACTGAAAATGATAAACTACTGATTGTGGTTGTATATGTTGATGATATCATTTTTGGAAGTAATGAAGAGTCTATGAGTCAGAAATTTGCTTCTGATATGCAGCAAGAATTTGAAATGTCTTTACTTGGGGAACTAACATTCTTTCTTGGCTTGCAAGTGCAACAAGCAACAGATGGCATATTCTTATCACAAGCAAAATATCTTAAGAAAATCTTGAAGAAGTATGGCATGGAAGATTGCAAACCTGTAAGTACACCAATGATAACCGGATGTAATCTCAGTTCTAATGATGATTCCCCCACGATGAATCAACCAGAATACAGATCTATGATAGGAAGTCTACTTTATCTCACTGGGACAAGACCAGACATCATGCATGCAGTTGGGATTGTTGGACGATTCCAAGCTAATCCAAAAGAGTCTCACCTTCAGGCTATGAAAAGAATATTCAAATATCTACAAGGAACTCAAGACTTTGGACTATGGTATCCAAAGAATGTTGATCTTACTCTTCATGCTTACACTGATGCAGATTGGGCTGGAAATGTTGATGATCGGAAAAGCACTAGTGGTGGTGCATTCTATATGGGGCCTCGGCTAGTATCTTGGTTCAACAAGAAGCAAAGTTATATTGCCTTATCTACAGCAGAAGCAGAATATGTGGCTACCACATCATGTTGCACTCAACTTATTTGGATGATGCAAACCTTACAAGAAATTCAAATCAAATGTTCACTTCCTATTTCCATTATGTGTGATAATACAAGTGCCATCAGTATCTCAAAGAATCCTTTTATGCATTCCAAGACCAAGCACATTCCCATCAAGTATCACTTCTTACGTGAACAAGTGCTTGAACAAAAGGTGAAATTGGAGTATGTTCCTTACAAAGAACAAGTTGCTGATATATTTACCAAACCTTTACCCAAGAAAGCATTCAAATATCTCAGACAGAAGCTTGGAGTAGTCTCTGCCATGGAGAGGATCAGATCTGCTTAAATTCAGAAGATTAAATTGGATACATGGATTTCATGAAGGACAGTCGCGTATATACGCGATTTTATACATAGAAAACTGCTTATGGGTATTTGCTGACAAAATTCTGGTTCAGCATTCTTCAGCACAGCTGCAGTGCTGGATGCACAGTTTCAGGGGGATCATTAGCCTTTCTGAGAGTAATGCATTGTTGGCATTATGATGGTTCTGAAATATGATCTCTCTCTTGAGGTCCTTTTGATATTGGTTATAAAAAGTCATATTTGTAACTTGATGAAAAGGTTATGTTGAGACCTATGATATAAATTGTAATATTCAGTCATGTAAGGACTTGTTCAAATGTGTAAACCCACTTGGTTGGGTACTTGAGTCACATATGTAAATCCACTTGGTTGGATCATTGATGTAAGTATGAGTCCTTGGTGATAGGAAAGGTCATAGAGTCATGTAATTCATTGAAAAATATGTTTGACGATTCAGCGTGATCTCTGGGGGAGCATGGTCACTTCAGTACACATCAGATCTACAGAGCTCTTCTTTCTACAAGAGAAGAAAAACCTTGTTTTGGTTTTGATCCGCCCTTTGCCCTTGATGTCAAAGGGGGAGAGTACTATGGTGTTTGAATAATGGTTATATTCAATGTATTTATCTGTTTTGGTGATCAAACACCATCATGGTTGCCATCAAGTCCAAAGGGGGATATTATTGGCAATTTGATGCAATGTGTTGTCCTTGATGGCAACCTACTTGATGAAGTTGTCTTTGCATAGAAACCTATGTGTTAAGGATGTAATAATGATGTATCTACAGATGTGACAAAGAAAATAATTCCAGTAAGTGCTGGAGAAATGATAAATATAATATGTCACAATGTATACGCGAGTTTGTAAAGGCCAAGTCGCGTATACATGCAGATAAGTATGTCCCAAGTCGCATATGCCCTTTTGTGCTCCAAATTTATAATACCAAGGGGCATTACAATGGTTTTGGAACACATAGTATTGAGCGTTATATGGTTTATTTGATTTCGTCTAAGAATACCATCTGAAGTTGTGTGGTTTTGACTCATGGTATTGGTAAAAGCTAAATCTATTTAAGGAGAAGAAATTCATAGTGCAAGGTGTGCATGTGTAAGGGTTGTTGATGAACAAATTTCTCTAAGGAATATCTGCATGAATGAACTCTGTTCTTAATTGATAGATCTGAATCTATGATGCACCCATGGATATAATGATGGTTCAAGATCTCTAGATCTGATGATGATGAATCTCTGGTTTGATCGAATGACGAAAGCATGAAGGACTGGCGCAAGTTTGCCGAAGGAAGTGAATAAATCTGGGTAAGTTTTATAGATCTGGTCTGTTCTAAAAAAATTATTTTTTTACAGATCTATATGCTAGTTGGTTTCAGAAAAAGTGAGTATATACGCAGGATATCTTCATGAAAAGCGCGTATGGAAGTTAGGGTTTCTGAAGAATAAAATACATAGAAGTATACGCGGGTTGGTGTGCAGGAAAGCACATATATACGCGGCTTCAGTGAATAAAAGTAGCGTATGCTATTTGAATTAATGAATGTTCAGGATTGAGCTTGTATCTGCATATCTATTCTGAAGTCTGGGTTATTTCTGATATTCTGGTTATAGTGGTCTCACTGTTCTGTTTGAAGTATTGGGCAAAGTATGTTTGTTGATGTTAAGTGAAGGGTTGTGTTGAAGCTGTTTGATCTAGTATGAAAATTGATGAAACATGGTATGCAGTGGGTCTGAGGGTTGAAGTAGAAGCTTTCTTTTAGTATAATATGGTTTTGAAATTAGGGGGTCGAAGCTCCCTTCCAGGAGAGGCTGGTAAACAAGATTAGGGGGTTGGAACTCCCTTCTAGTTGTAGCTGGAAAACGAGAGAAGGTTGCAGCCTTCTGCAGGTAGAAGCTTGCGTACTGGTGTAAGTCTGCATTAGTACAACATTGTAAAAAGTTTTCTATATAATAAAGATTGAAAACAGAGATGACAGCAGCGGTGGTTTTCTCCCGAATTGGGTTTCCACCTTAAATATTGGTGTTCATGTGTGTGACGCTTTATTCTGTTGATTACTGCTCATAACCTGATACATAACTGATAAATCTGTTTATAAGATTTCTTCTGTGAACTGTCTCTAATTCTGGAAAGTTAAATTAGTATACGCTAGTTTCCTTCTGCATTTCCGCGTGCATATGCTAGTTCCGTTCATAAAAACTGCGTATGGAAATCTGCTCAAAGAAAATATTTGAATTTATATTATAAGCTCTAAATACTGATTCACCCCCCCTCTCAGTATTTTTCCCAACAGCTAGGCCAAGAGGTGGATAACACTTAGAGAGACAACGCAGTATGAATGGGAAGAGGGTTATTTGGTGAAGGAAACCCTAAAAGGAGTGGGACCCATGGAGAGGGGCTTTCACTTGTTTAAAAGGAGGGCAAGGCAACCATTGTTACTCATGTTTGTCTTATTCATCTCAATTGTCCATTCAGACAATTGTGCATTCTTCGTTGTTTAGCAAAATTGCCAAGGGAATTTCTATTTAGGATTCCTTCTCCTTCTTGAGAGGCCTCTTTAAGGATTGTTCTTCATTCTCCACATTTCTTGGCTCAAGGCCAAAGCTTCCTCCTCCAAGACAGCGTTATTATTGCAGCAGCATAATTCTGTATTGTAGGGTGTTGCAATGGAGGACCTCGACACCATTTCCGGAGCTGATTTTCAGAGGAGGGAGTCTTCCCTTCATTCCTTTAGGAAGATAGTGAGGAAAGTTTCAGTACATTTTGCACATCTTGGCAGTAGGCCAACTCTTTCCCTTGCCCCTACAACACATTTCCATCCAGTAACTACGTTATTTTCAGTGGAGCATTTGTAGTGGGGCTTTTGCAGATTGTTGGAGGGTGAGATATTTGGTGAAGGGATCAACCTTTCATCATAAAGATCCATTGCAGGAGGCATATTCAGTTTGGGTATCATCTAGATTCATCTCCATCCAGTTCTATTTCTGAGTTACTGCTGCTACCCAACAACTCTGGCATTTTGCAGTTTTTGTATTTTATTGCCAATCCTTCTAGGATTGACATGAGGTAGTCTTTGGGAGATAATATATTCACTCCCAGTGTTGTATTGGGCCACATATTGATTTATCTATGTATTTGACATATGTAGCATGAATTTTCTCTATAAAATTGTGCTGTTATAGCTTGGTATACATTGTGTAGTAGTGGTTTTTTCATGCATTTTGTACTTATTTCTTGAGGATGAGCATTGCTTATCTTGAGTGACATTTTTCCTCAAGATCTTGTATTCATTTTTTGCTGCTATTATTAATGAGAAGGCTATGGATTTCTCTCACATTAATATGATTTGAGTGTTGCTGCAGCACCATTATTGTGTTTGTTTATTGCTGGAGCTCCAACTCTAGAATATCTTGAGATATTCTCATTGTTGTAGCATTTTCCTAATTTGGAACATTACATCTTTACATAAGAAGAAGGACTTCAAAAAGAGGGAGTGTATACTACCTTCGTGTGTGGATCAAAGGCATAAATCCTTCTAATACCAAATGGATTGATATTGGAAAGGTGAAGGAAATATTCCCTTATCTGCTGAATAATTGAAAGTGATGTTTTGGGGTCCAAAAGCTTACGGTGCGGTGGAGTGACCAGGTGCTCAAAATTATGCTCAAAAATCAAAGTTCTCAGAATTGTCTGAAACCTGAACGACCACGTAGATATCATCGTTAAGAATTTAGTGCAACTTGTTTCATAGAAATCTGACATTGTATGCTCCAATAAACGTGTTCTTTCCACTTTGTCAAATGTACAAATTAAAAAAAAAATGTAGGACAACCGAGTTAGAAATCCATACAATGAAATGGGCATGCCTACATGGTAGAGTGACTGTAAAATTTTGAATTTGTCATGGTCTCCTTGGGTGAATGATTTGGTGCCAAGTGGCACTTGGATATTGATTCAAAATGGTTGAATTTGATTGTTTGGGAAAGACACCAACCACATTGTGCCACATAACCCAACCAGAGGCCGCCATGTGGCAGCATGGGAAGCCACAAAATTTTGGTTCATTTGAACGAAGCAAGCGGGGGTAAAACCCATGACCAATGAACACTAAGCACCAAGCCATACTGTCGCTCCACCCACATGAGTCTTAACCTATATTAGATAGACTATGGTTTTGTGTTAATGTTATTTCCACCATGGGGGAGGGTGTCGGGGTCAAGCTCCAACCCTGGTCACTATTGGGGCAGAACCATGGGTGGGAGGGTAGCTCGACACCCCCCCCTAACCATAACATATAGCCCTGGGAAAAAACCACCAATGGTTATGCCATGTGTCTGCCATTAATGGTTAAGGCTGACGGTTAATAAAAAACTGCCACGATTTTTTAGATAATTTTTTTTTCATTAACCATATCCGATATGGTTAGAAGTCCAGATTTTAGGCCTCATTAGTAAAATTAGCGCAGTGAAAATTTCACTCTATTTTTGGGCAGTTTGGTGCCCAGTTAGCTGAATTATGGGGGGATTTGTAGGATGGTGTCATATTTTAAGGAATTTGTGGAGAGGTTAGTTCCAAAACTTGGGGAAGTCATAAATTACTCATTTTTTTTTCCAAATTCGATACAAAAAGAGGTTAGACATACATTTTAGGTCATTTTGGAGCTAATGGAAGAAGTTTCAAATATTTTTGAGCATTTTAAACACATGTAATCACACTTTTGAGAATAATAGAAGAGGGTCAAGCGATTGGAAGCTGGACCAAGGAGACGTAGCCCAAGCGGGGTGAACTCCTTCATCATGTGTTGTTGTGTGACTGTTTATGGTGATGTTCATGTCTATTAGATTATACTGTTTAGTGGTTTATTTATGTTCATTTTATCATGAAATTCGCATCAAAACACATAAAAAAACATGTTAATCTTGCACTTAACTGCATCAAGCCTCAAGTACTTTCTTTATATTCTGAATTGGATCTTAGCACAACAAAATTAATATTCCCATTCAGATCAATATGTCTCTATATGTCAGTCTATCTCTCAATTCTCATGTGGTTTAAATCAAGAATACATATTAACAATTTGATAACAATTTCGAAGGTTAGGAAAATTTTTAACAACTTTTCCAAAGTACAATAATCATCTATAGAAAATCCTAACTATTTCAGCTACATTGTGCATAAACTTATCCTTTGATAGCTGAACTAGATTTGAACACATGCTTTCTATATTGGTCTTCCTAACTAATTAAAGGAGATCAGTGCATCCAAAAGAGGTATTCGCGTGTAATATAAATTCTTAGAAAATTATTGTCTTGTCCTTGGTGAGGAAAAACTAGAAAATGTTATCCTGCAACAACATCTCAACATACCACAAACCGTGTAATAACCCAATTCTTAGTTTTATGATAAAAGTACCCTAATGAACTAGTTTTCATGCCAAATTACAAGTAGACTTAGATAATAAGGATGATTTGTAAAGAGAGACATACTTAGGTTAATGACAATTGTTACAGTAACATAATATGGTATTGAGAGTAAAAAAGGTAAGGAAAAGGTAGGAAAATGAGTGAAAAAATATCTCAATTACATGTCCCAACATCCCCTACCCCAACTTAAGTATCTCCATGTCCTCATACTAAACCTTGTAACTATTTTCTCATGTGTTAAGAGTGAAATTATGAAAAATTGTAGGCTCCTACAGTATCCTCTAAATCTGCCCTGTAGCCTTGGGAAAGTACCAATTCATTTTCTAATAATTTATGAGTAAGATGGTATGGATGTTGATACTAAAAATTAGGGAGCCAAATAAGAGGGAACCTAAACCTAATCCCAATCCAACTAGGCCCATTTCCCTTTTGCATTCTACATACTAAGGAACCCTAGAAATCACTTGTGTGAAATTAAAAAATAATAAAAGTCCTTATCTCTGAAATCCTTCCTACAAACATCCTATATAATGCATCCATTTTCATCCCTCTTATACTTTTTACACAATGATCCAAAACCCTATGCCTAGACTCCATCAACAACTTCTTAGTAATTAGATATCTCCACATCCTGTGATACACCATAAAAACTCTTTCAACATGCCTAAGTTCATTTTAAATAAGTATTTTTACCCTTTCTTCATGATTTACTGTAGCGTCATGAGAAACCTTCCAACTAAATTTATTTTTTACAAAATACACAAAATATCTCAACTAAACATCTCCAACATACAGTGTAAGCTTAAGGGTTATTTCACCAAAATAAACATAATCATGCAAATAAAATTCACACAGTAAATGTTGTTATGAAAAAGTGACCTTCAGGAGAGTTTCCAAAAATTCTTGAGCCTCCCTTGCCTCATATGGACATTTCTCCTTAAGAGTTTAATAAAAAAAGGAAGCACTTTTCCAATAGAAACAGGGGATAGGAAAGAGAAGGAGATCGAAAACTTGATATGTTATGAGCAAGTTAATACATAACTACTTTTCCTACTGTAACAACTATACTCCCCCTTGTAATTCTTCTACTTGTAATAGTTTATTCTTCCTTTCTTTCCAGATCCTCGCCAAATCCTGAAATTTTATCTTTTCATCCCATGTAGTCTTCATATTATAAATAATTCCCTCATTTTGTTTCAAACGAATAACTTCATCTTTTACTGAGATTGCTAATTTCTTCCTCTTCACCAATTCCTTAGTTAAGAATGTTGACTTCAATGTCTCCTCTGATTTCAACTGAGTTTTCTTTTTTACTATTATAGTAGTAGTTTCAACAACCTCCTGAAACATCTCTTCATTTCCTTTATCCATTGGATGCACTACCTCAGTTGTTGGTTATTGTGTGAAAAAAACATTGTCGATAGGTTCTTATGGAGAAGGGACAAAATTTATTTCAGTTTGCTCTGTTTCAACTATTTGTTTGTGTGTAAAAAAAATGTCATAAATAGGTTCTTGTGGAATAGTAGACTATTTTTCTCCATCTCGCTCTACTTCAACTATTGGCTCTTCTGGAAAAGAAGTTTGGAGTTATTCATCCTGCTCTCCAACTTGGATCCAATCTCAAACAATGGTTGGCCTTTCGGAATCTTCCTCCTATAACACTTTCTTATGCCCATCACACAATCTCATTATTATATCATCAAGTGAAATTGCTTTATCCACTTTTCCTAGGGTTTCTAATCCATTTTATTTTATAAAATAATGTTTCCCTTCAACCATGGTAAGTTTTTTTCTGAAATTCTTAGTTTCCTCCTTCAATTTATTAATTTGTTGAATAATGAGGTCAATTTTAGGCATAACTCATGAAAAGACATTTTCCTATTCTATTGTGGGATCTTCCTTTTCCTACTATTCCTTGTATCCTTTTGGTTCATGTGAAACAACATGGAATTTAGGTGTTTTAGTATGCTCTTTCACATGACCCAAATTATTATACTTCCTCTTCGTTCTGGTATCCTCCAACCTCCTTTTATTTTGGTGCATCGATATACTTCTCTGGTATTGGAATATTCGATGGCATAAAAACTACCCATACTCATTCCGTAAGGTTTTTTCCACCCAATGGCTTCTTTAATGCCCTATTTTTCACCCCTATTTTCAAAGGAGTTGATTTATTATATGCCTCTTCATATTTTATAAACATTTTTTTGTCAGAGACCCTTGTTTCAGTCATCAGGTGCCCCTGTCTCAATAGTATTTTCCTCATGTCCTTCTTCTTCGATAGGGAATCTGTAATTACTAGACTTTGATTATCTATCAGATATATCCACATGTTTTTTAGTACGTTCTCTTTTTCCTTTAGTCGATGTACCAATAGATGTCCTTATGGAACGTCATCTTTTAGGATTTCCGGGATGGGGTCTAGCAGGTGTAACCACTCTGCTCTCTCTAGGATGTCTAATTTTTTTTTTTTTGGAGTTGTAACTACTTTTTTTTGCAGAAGAGTTGTAACTTCTCTTTATCTAGGAGGTGTAACTACCCTGTCTTATGTTTTTGTATCAACACTTACCTCTAATCTCATGTTCCTTAAACGATGTAGGGATGCATCATTGATTCCAGTTTTTTCCAGTGTTTCTTAATAGCTATTTTCGGGCAATGATGCATCTCCACTATTTATTCATCGAGATCGATCAATATCTCTCCACCTGTCCTAAGGATGAACCACATTATTTGGTGTGAAATGTCGACCTAATCCTAATGATGTGATTAATCCGAAAGTGTTTTTATCTACATTATGGATCATAAAAGTCTTAGATCTAACATGGTTATGATTAGTTTGTTGAGAACATGGTTGGTTAAGAAAGTTTTTGGATGATTTACCACACACACCTCCCCTGCCATATGCTATAAATACTTTAGCAATTAATATAGAAATTTTTTTTTTCCATTACAAAGGCGTTCCAACAATTGGAAACATAATTGAATATCGTGCAAAAAGGTCCTTCACAAGTAATAAAATTTTTAATAAAGAAAACCACATCATTTCAAGGATGTGGAAGGGATGTTCTATCAATACCTCTCCCTTTACCTCTTATTTCCTCTCCTGACTATAGAAATGTTTCCCTAGTTTTTGGGATTTTTATTTTCTGGAAAACCAACTCCTTGTTTAAGGTAAAATTACTACTCTGGAAATTATATCTTCCTTAACGATAATCTTAAACCATATAACCTTTGAATGCTTCCCCTGCAATCCTTGTGGGAATTAGACGGAAACATTTTTCTAAAAACCTACAATTTATCAAAATAGAATAACCACCCTACATTTCAAAATATTTCTAGGGCTTCTCGATGGTCTAGTAGTGCATCAATGGAGTTAGGTTCATGACAGGCTATTGCTCCTCCCATGGCTTCTCTAGGGACTACTACTATTCAGAATTTCTTAGATATTGTTACAGGGCCACACTTGGTACATATAGGTGCTTGTCACGGTAGAGAATATTGGTCAGATAGAATTTATAAATGGGTATAAAATAGTTATCTTATATTTTTTCATTAAATTTGGGCTTGAATTATGAGAAACAACTACTAAAAATTATTTCAAGTGGTGACATATGTTCTTAGAGGTGACAATAGGAGTAGCAATGGAAATGAGTAATTATAAATTTTGGATAAAGTATATTGTGTTTCAACCAAAGGGTAATTATCGAATTATGGTGCAATCATAGACTATCATATGATATAAATGATACACTCCTCTCCCCAACTTAATTACAAGGATCGTCCTTGGATTCTATAACAGAAAAAATTATATCACCCTTTAAATCCAAATATTATAAGTAAATGACAATCAAACATACCACTAGTACATATGGTCAATTTTCTGACACTTTACTTTCGACAGTTTTGATGTATTGTTGGAATGTTCCCATATTTTTCTCAATTTTTTTAATCCTGCTAAAAAGCATCGTTATTGTGACATGAAGCCTTCCAAACGCTAGAATAGCAAAGAAACTATTAAAGTTTTAGAATATATACAAAAATATCTAAAAGTCAAAATTGTGATGAAACTCTCCAAACATTGGAATAGCGACGAAACTATCCAAATGTCGGAATAACAACAAAACCATGTGATGGTCAGGTTGGGTCATGTCAGTTCCGGTCAGATCGGATCGTGTCAGGTTGGGTCATGTTAGGTTGGGTCGTGTCATTAGGGTTTTAACCCATAACCTCAGTGACAAAATCCAAATACTCGGTCGTTGGCCTAGAAAGAATTTATTAATTAATTTGGGAAAGTTTTATATTTAACATTATGTTATAACATAAAGGGTACAAAATAAAGGCCAATTTTTTTTTACAATCAACTGAACTATAAGCCTAATTTGTAAACTTTTAAAATAGGCCGGTTTGGTCGGGTCATGTCATGGTAGGCCACCCAAGGAAACACATTTGGGTGGGTCGGGTCGTGTCAGGTGAGGGCGCCCAACAAAATGGGTCGCGCGGGTTGGGTCCGGTCGAGTTGTGTGAGGGCACCCAAGGAAACGCATTTGTGTGGGTCAGGTCAGTTCGTCTGAGGGCACCTAAGGAAACATGTCTGAGCAGGTTAGGTGGGTTGTGCTGTGTGAGGGCACCCAAAGGAAACACTTTCAGGTGGGTCAGGTCAGGTTGGGTCGTGTGAGGGTGGCCATATAAAAAATGCTAAGTTGTGACCACCCATGTTCCTTGTTCACATTTGTGTGATCCATTATCCGTTTTCTCCCTCGCGTGTTCGTTCATGTGGGTTGGGTCGTGCCATGTGAGGGCACCACAGAAAGCGCATTTTGGTCGGATTAGGTGAGGGAGGCCGTATAAAAAATTCTAATTTGTGACCGCCTGTGTGCCTTGTGCACGTTCGTGCAACCTGTTTTCCATTTTCTCCCTCATGCCTTCAACGTTCGAGCAGGTCAGGTCACGTCGGGTCGAGTCGTGTTGTACTATGAGGGTGCCCAAGGAAACACGTTCGGGTGGGTAGGGTCAGGTCAGGTCATTTGAGGGCACCCATGGAATGCATATGGGTCAAGCCATGTCGGGTCCTTTGAGGGAACCCAAGAAAATGTGTTTGGGGGGGTCAGGTAGGGTCCGGTCAGATTGTTCCGTCTGAGGCCACCCAAGGAAACACATTCGGGTGGGTCGGTTCGGGTCGAGTCGTGTGAGGGCACGCAAGGAAACACGTTCGAGTGGGTCAGGTCAAGTCAAATTGTGTTATGTGAGGGCGCCCAAGAAAATGTGTCCGGGTGGTTCGGGCAGTTCAGGTCAGGTCGTGCCATGTGAGGGCGCCCGAGGAAACGCGTTTAGGCAGGTCAAGTCCGGTCAGGTCATGTGAGGGTACCCAAGGAAACACGTTCGGGCGGTTCAGGTCGGTTCGGGTCATGTGAGGGTGGCCGAGGAAATGTGTTTGTGTGGGTCGGGTCATGTGAGGGCACCTAAGGTAATGTTTTCGAGTGGTTCAGGTCGAATTGTGCCGTGTGAGGGTGCTGAAGGAAAAGTGTTTGGGCGGGTCGGGGTGAGTCGGGTCGGGTCATTTGAGGGCACCCAAGGATGTGTTGGATTTTCATGTGAGGGCGGGTCAAGTTGTGTGAGCATCACCTAACATCTCCAAGAGGGATGTGTTGGATTGTAAGCACAATCAAAGGATCTAAATGTGAATAAATACACAACTAGATACTTGCAGAACAAGAAATAAAAGAGAATAAAATTGTTGAGAAATTGAGTAATAAACCAAGGAGACTCAAATTAGATTGGGAGACCCAAAAATTATAAAAATATTCTAAAATAGAGTGAACTAGAAGTAAGTGGAGTTAGAAATCAATTAGAACTATTTAGTGACCCTTGCATGAAAAATAATAACTAGTTAAACTTAGTTGAACTCCAAAACAGGAATAAAAGTAAACTTAACAAGAAGAGGAGAGAGAAAAATGAGGACTAACTGCTGCAAAGTAGGGAGGAAGTCCATAATCACTCTAGGAAGGTCTTTGAACTAGGTAGTATGAATCAATGTTGTGGAATTATCCATTTAATTCTCCAACTAGAGTTTATTTAGTGCCACATGTCATCCTAGGTGGCACCCCCTATTAAAATAGAAAACCATAAAAATAGGGAATTTGAAAAATGATAGGGAATGCCCAATAGTGAATGAAAAGTGCTCATATGTGCCCCTAATAATATATGGATGAGGGCGTAATGATGGCCAGAGTTTTTGCCTTAATGAACTAATGAGTGTAATGTACCCCAACACCACCCCACAACCTAACTAGGGAGTATGATATTGAATGAGTCCTAGAAATTATCAGCCGTGTTAAGTACGCATGTACAACAAAAAACAATCAATGAGTCCCAATAATTTGTGGCCATGTCAAGCACTCATGAAATAAATTATAAAATACACAATATCATAAGAGTGAGGTAAAGAGGGACAACCTAGTGGGAAGAAAACCACCCCTTAAAATACACTGCATACGATGTCAACTATATAGTTGCTATGAAGAAGCATGGTGTTGTTGATCAAACCCATCATGAATTTATCCTCATATTTTTCCAATACCATTTTATTATAATCCCTCTTTTATTGGTTTATCCTCTCACTTTCTAACCATCATACATAAATCATAATTGAGAGGAAATAAATCAAATATCTATATAATGCTTCTACACATAATAAGTTCCTCCCAAAGTGGAAGTACCTCTTGATCATCTAAGGCCAAGGAGTAGCCCCTTTGCACCATGATAATGCCATCTCCTACTCCTGCAACATCATGCAAAGTGTGAGATCAAATCTTCCCTTATTCTCCTAAGAAAAACCAAAGCAACAAAAGTTTTTTCTGCCTCCTCATACCTCCATCATACAAATCATGTAGTGAAAACATGGTGATTGATATGAAGAATGTCATATCAACACAATGTGTCCATACTCCTTGCTGCCCAATGATGCAAGTATCTTGCAACATACCTTTAGAAAGAGGATAATGGCCAAACTCTTTCAAGAGTAGCTAACATAGCCAAGCCTCCTGCTGCTCAATATCATAGATTTGAAAGTAGCTTTCCAGCTTCTTGCTCATCATCCACACCCATCCATCCACATGTAGGTGCCTCCCATCATGTTATTCCTTAGCACTCTCCCAAGGAAGACTACCCTCCTTCCAAATAAAATTTCTCCTCTTGCATTTCATGGGATGTTGAAATGAAACTCCTTGGTGATATTCTAGAGAAGACTTCTCACTAATGTCCCCCTTGAATCCACAAAGATCCAAGTGTGATGAGGGAAAAACCTCCTCAAATTGTTGAAGAAATTTTCACTCCATTATGTTTTGAAGTGCACCTCTAATGAGATCTCTTCATGAGACCTTCTCTTCATCCATGGCCTTCCAAAACCAATAAGTTTTTGGATCTACTATAGGTAGAAGTTTCTCTTTGAGCTAGGGAGTGCTCATTGAGAAACTGCCATCTAGAAAGGAGAAAGTGTTTCTCACTTCAAGATGTCTACCATATATCTCTTCTTCCTCCATTGCTTCATGAATGAAGCTGCCATTTGAATTCCCCCATGAGGAATGGGTCTTCATTTCTTCATCACTGCTCTTGTACAGTGCAGTACAACTCTGTTGCTCTAGATCAGCAGTATACAATGATGTAGATCCCTCCATAAGATTTTCTGAAATGACAAGAGATGGAAACTTAAGCATAGCTTGGTGAAATTTGGAAGCTTCTTGTAGGGCTGCAAGAGTTCCTTCCTCATAAGTGTTGGCTTCCCAAACTGCTGAAGATGAAGGCTATTCCTCCATGGTTACAACAACGCTGGTACATGCCTCTGCAACTGGTGGTGAGGGCTTCTCGTCCCTTTTGCCAAATTTCTTGATCAACCTTTGAGAGAAATCAACAAGAGTTGACACTCTTGCATGGCTCAAATGGTTGAACCACCAAGTATTTTCTTCACCTTCAAGGTGCAGTGCTGCAATTTCTACAACCTCTCTATATACTACTTGATGTACTAGGAATAAATACTATAGCTTCATCACCCAAGCCTTTGCTACACATGTGAGTGATCCATTAAAAGTGGACAATAGGAATCTATTGCATCTCATCATCCCATAGCTGTAGGGCGTTCTTTCTTCCTCCAGATGAATAAACTGTGGTAAAGATAGAGTCTTCTTGAAGAATCTAGGTTTAGTTTTGTATTTAGCAAGGTATTCACTTAGAATTTCATATTCCAAGTGTTCTTCATGCTTCATGTCTTCTCCTCTTTCAGAATAGGAAGTGCATGGCCCTTCCTCTTCTTGAAACGCTCTAGGAGTTTCCTTTCATTTCTTCTGCTTAACCTCCTTGGAGAGGTTCTTCCGACATTTGAAAATTGATGAGATCAAGTTAATTCTTCCCATAATTCTTATATTCTTCTTCTCTCTGTCTTCTTAGAGCATAATGGTTGAAACTCACAGGCTGAGCCAAGACTATGCTATGATACCACTGTAATATCCCAAAATGGGAATGCAGCAATGCATAAGCACAATAATGGAATAGAAATGATAAATAGCTCATAAAATGTGCTAAAAACACATATCCATCAAATTTATGTTGCAACAGAAAAATTATGATCCATTACATCGGCCAGAAGTGGGGAAATGCAGCAATTTATGCCCTAAAAATGTTATATTCAAAAATTTGCATTATAATATGGGAAAATAATTCTAGTATCCCTTATAATATGTAATTTTTGACTCACACCAAGAAAATATTTAGAAACAAATCTCTTTTCCTTGTTTAAACAGACCTCCCAGTCCCAGTATGGCTCAAAAACACTGAAATCCCATGACTTGACTAAACAGAAATTTACTGAAGCATGAAAAACATCATTTTAAGAGGGTTTCTGATACAACATGATGAAAATATCATATCAGGAGTTTTATTTCTCAAAAAATGAAGAAAAATAGGGATCTAGCCCCTTTATACATCAAGAAGATGACCCGGGAAGGGTTTCATGAAAGCACAATGTACAAGATGCATAGATCTGTAGATTTTGATCTGAAATAATGTAGTCTAATAAATCACTATGTATAAATGGATGAAGAATAAAAAAATTAAGGAGGATCCTTCTTACAAGTCTTTCCAGGAGAAGGGTTGGCCCTTTCCCTGAGAAAGCAACTCAAGATTGAGGGGATTGACCCTCACACTGTAACTCTGCAAGAAAGGACACAGTTTCTGCAAGGGAATACACTATAGATGATGGAATTCCTTTGTCCAAGTGCCAATATATGAAAATTTTCTCCAAGATATTCCTTGCTAATCCCCCAAAGGAATGGAGGCTCCCTCCTCTGAAAAATGAATGTAGGAAGTGGTGATGTGAACCCTCACTGCAACACCCTGCAAAAAAATGTTATACTTCTGTAGAAATAACATTGTAGCCGAAGGAGGATGATTGGCCTCAAGCCCAAATGTGAGGCAAATAAGTAAAAGCTTCTTGAAGAGGCCTCTCAAGAAAGGATAATGACTCTTAAACAGGAGATCCTTGTGCTAAGCAACACAGCAACTCTGCTAAACAACAAGAGAATGAAGAATAGTCTAAACAGACAAATCAAATTATCATTTACAAATATGTCTTACTATGGCTGCCTTGCCCTCCTTTTATACATGTGTGAGACTTCTTTCCTTGGGCCCCACTCATTAGGGTTTCCTCCAGAAAGGAATCTTCCTCCCACTATCTTTGCGTTGTCTCACAAGATGATCTCCACCTCCTATCCCAACACTATTGACTTGGTCAAAATTGACCTTTTCCACATGCAAAAGTCCATGTTCACACATGATGGTGTGAAATACAAATTTTATGTTGATCCCTTTCCATATTAAGATGGATTTTATTTAGATTTCTATTATGCATGGGCCTCCTTACCCATTTATTCATCTCCTAAGTGAAATCAACAAAATTTAATATTCTAATTTGCTACATGAAAATTTTGGAATATTACAACCTGACTGTTGGAGGGGGTTTCTTCTGTCAGTGTTTCTCTCTATGTACTAATTCCCCTGAGCTAGAGGATAGGGTCCTCCCTGGTGATACGCTGGCACCCTACTGGTCAAATTTTTCTGAGGCATATGATGACCTTGAAAACTGGATTGAGGCACATTCTAGGTAGAACTGTATGTGTAACTAGGGTTTTGACTGTTGCTGCCTAGGTAGCCTTGGGTCAATGACAAAATTAGTCCATCTGCAGATTTCGACATGCCTGGAAATTCTTGATAAGTTTGCAGGCGCGAGGCATTAGGTAGACTATTGTAAATGTATCTTGACTGCGTATAAATTAGCTCAAGCTTCTGGGCTTTACTGATTGCGTCCTCTTCAGATGTGGGATTCTGCTGCGCCACATCCTTTGAAATCTCTACAGTAAGATTTTTCAAGAAAAAATATAAGAGAACCTGATCGTCGAGTTTAGCTTTACATAAACTATGATGCCACCTCCATTCATGGAGATGGTATGAGATGTGGATGACGGGGGTTTGTCTAAAATTACTCAGTAATTCCATTCTGGAATCATAGTGAATGGGTAACTGAAACTATGTTAAGAAAATGGTAGAGAGGGCTCTAAAGGTTCCATATGAAGCTGAGGGTTTCTCCAGATACCACTTCACGGCTACTCCTGTAAGAGTACGTTGAAATCATCTCAATTGAATAGTGTCATCAATGATATTGTTTGATGAGCACCACAAGTGAAAGGTCATGACATGATTACTTGGGCCTTCCACTTGCTTGCCTTCGAACTTTGGTATATCCGAAGGGAGCTTTGTGGTCATGAGAGGCCATGTAGGATCGTGTGCGATCAGGTCATTCATTAGCTTGGTTAAATCGGGCAGATTCAACGAAGCTAAGAAAGTTGACTAAGAGGTTGATGCCATTGCAATGTGTGAAAACACAAAGTTCTGGTTAGAATGAGGGTTAGTCTGTGACGTACCCTACTGTGTATTCAGTTGGCTTCCCAAATGGGACGCACTCCTCTACCCCCTAGGGGTCGTGGGAGGAGTAGTATGTGGTGTGGTGTTGGGAGACCGACTAGGGTTCCCAACTATGACTGCCCCAATAAAGGACGAACCGATAATGGTGGAAGCATTCCGTCTCTGACGCCTGAATGGAAAAAGACCTGGAGCCCCTCTCGGTAATAGGGAGAGGTCCAAAATATGCCTGGATCAACAAGGTTCTGTCAGGACCTGTCAGGTGTCACCCCAATTTGGTTTTTGGAAAACTTTGAGAGGATAGAGTTTATAATCAAAGAAAAATTCTTTTCACATACATAAAAAAAAGTGAAAAATAAAATAAATTTCCCTTTAAATCAATATATGTGATCAAGCAATCAAAAAAGTGGTTTTTTTTCGTTTGCGTATGATACTCAAAATCCTAGAATACCCCAGTCAGCCAAAGATAATCCACTAAGGTAAGGGTAGAGGTTCTGGCGCTTGCCTGTACTGTTACCTATAGGGTAAAGGTTGCCCCAGTTTTTGGCCCCTAAGAACCACTGTCACACGTGAGTGTTCCTGTCTTGGGCTTCTTGGTAGTCAGCTAATAGTATCAAGTATCAGCTGGGTCAGGTAGCGTGAACTGATACCGCACGCACTGCGCCTAAGCCTAACCCCCTCTGAAATGGGTCTCTGCTGTGCTCGGGTTTCTTTGTCGTGGGCTGATAGGTGGATTTGAAGCTCCCTAAATACACAACTTCTATGTTTCAATATGAAGTATGATCAAGGAAGCTTATTGGATGCCTACCCCCTTGATCCTAACTTAAGCTATAAATTATTTTAAGGCCCTTGTGGGGAGAATTTAGTGAGTTTGGTTAAGTTAGTCTTAGGTATCTTTTCTTTGCTTAGTGGGTGAGTGTGTGTGAGCATAAAGTGGACATGCACATAGTTTGAACATGTGGATATTGATGATCCTTTACAAGATACCCTATTTAAACTGTGTTGTATTGTTCCTGGATCAAATGGAAAAAATGTGTGGGTAATGGGCCGCTTTCAATTTTTCCTAGTTAATCTATGTGAATAACTATAAGGAGATGGAGAATTGTGAATAGGGAGCTTTCATATTCTGACCTAGGATCACCGAAGGGTGCAAAGTTAGTAGAGATTACTTTCTTTTCTATAAAGAATTCAATCCTAGTCTCGAAACTCCTAGTGCAAAAATTGAACTAAACTAAAAAAATTTACACTAGAAAAAGAATAATTAGCTATGCATGCATGGTCTTGGGCCACTTATTTGGGCTAGTTATCTAAACGTGCAAGTACCAAAATTTACAAAACATAAAATTTTTCGAAATGCAAGTTATTTTTCCCCTCTACTTAAACTATGTGTGAACTTTGTAAAAATGAACTTGAAGTAAAATTGACACTAAGCCTACAAAAATCAGCTAAAAGTGAGCTTTAAAAAGCTGTGGGGTATCACAACTAGTGCTGGCAGGTGTTTTAGCAGCTGACAAGCACCTTGCAAGCAAGAAAAAATAGAAACTAGGGAGAAATTTCTGATTCTGTAATTTGCATGCAAAAGGCTAAAATAGGTGCACTCTCTACGCGTGGGTCAGCTCCAAACACGCACCCTGCGTGTCTACAAGGAAAAAACATGCGCAAAATCTTGCAAGTAAAGAATTCTAGGAGTTTCTCTTCTTCTGTCTGTCACTTGGGATGAACTAGGGACAGGAAGAGAAATCAGGGGAAATTCAGCTCCACTCCACAGCATAGACAAAGATCTCCTACAAAAGAAAGGCACAACCACATAACATTGGTAATAAAACATTAGTGGAGTCACCAATCTTGTTGTAGTGTGTTTGGTGCACGTATCTACGAAATCACACCAGCTTAAGGGGTGTGGTTTACCCCATTAAGCTATCGGTAACAAGCAAAAAAGAGTGGATTCAAGCAAGTTAGTGGAACAATATAGAATCAATGAGCATACTATATAGACAAAAAAGCATGAAAATATAACTAAAATTAAACTAAAACTAAACACAAATAAACAGAAGCTCTGAAAAGAGTCAAACGACAACAATAATGCAAATGGTGGCTCTAGGCCCATCTTATTGAGCGCTGGTAGTAAGAAGAGTGAAACTTTACCGTCTTTCCAAAGGGCCTCCAGAAAATGGTTCTAGGTCTCGATGCAAGGATGTTTTTATCCCAATATTGCCTCGGTGCAGTCTCCCTCTCTCTCTACCATGTGGACTGAACTTGTTGGGTGGCCAACAATTGAGTCCCCTCTATCCTGGCTAGGATAACAATGTGATCACCCATTCTTCATCTCATGGTGGTCTTATATAGAATATTTCAAATCCTTCCTTCCCTCTCTTGGTACATGGAGGATGGTGACCCAAGAGAGGGGTATGATTCCTTTGTGTGCTCCAAATATTCCATCGTGTTCTCACATAGTGTGTAAGGAGGCATTGGTGGCTGTCCTTAGGTGGCTATAAGTAAGGCATCACTTGTCCTTTTCTTTGTGTGGTCCTGGACAGTGACATTTCTCCACTCTCAGGAATGTGCACATATCGGGAAAGACGGCGCGCATAAGGCACTCTTCACGAAGGATTATGCGCGCAAATAAAATTTAGGACTAGTTCAAATTTGGTTTTCCTCAGACCTTAGAGATTTTTAAATACTTTCCAGATTTTGTAATGTCTTCCAGCCTTGTAAATCCTTTGGCCTGACATTAATTAATGCCATCTTCTGTTGTACAATTTTCTAGTGTTAACAGGGTCGATTATGGTTGCCTTCTTTCTAGAGAGAGTACCCTTGTTTTATTACCAATGGCTAGAGATCCATGATCTAGCCCCGAGGGATCCAAGGCTTATGAGATGGTCTAACATTATGCCCTGACAGGATTGGGGCCAATAGATGCATTTCCCCACATCCTTTTTCAGTTGTTTGGAGTGTCAAATTATCATAGTTAAGGACTACACATATGTTGGCATCAACATCAGAGTAGATCTAGATCTTCCTATTCCACTGGGGACACAGTGGACCGATGCAGGTAAATTTTTTTTTCTAATATTTTTACTTTTTGAATGTTTTTTTATGTATTTTGAGACGTAAAATTATGACATGTTTACATATATGGGTCCTCATAGAGCCTTTGGCATTTCATTGATTGCGCGGAGGGTAGCTTGCCCAGCATAGGAGGCTCCTTATGAGGAGGGATCAGATACTCTAGCTGAGTTAGAGGAGAACCTAGTTGGCCTTATGATAGGGATTCTAGAGTATGCTACATTCAATGAGATTCCATTGTGCCTTTAGAGGCACACAGTCAGAGTTCCGGGTAGCCTATGTCAATTACTTTGGCGAGTTATTCGAGCAATTACCTGCTATCATGAGCGCCATGTGGGAAAATAGCACCACTGTTTTTAATTTTTTTTACTGATGTAGGGTTAGAGAGCCATTTTTGTAATAGAAAACATATTTTGAGATTTTGTATGTGACACACTTGACAGACCTATATATATATGTATATGCATGTTTCTGCCATTTTTGTAATGGAACACATATTTTGAGATTTTGTATGTGACACACTTGACAGGCCTATATATATATATATATATATATATATATATATATATATATATGCATGTTTCTAATTCTAATTGTGTATCATGATGATGTCTTGATTTTACATATTGCGCAAATGTCTATCTAATATATGGTTTGCTAATGTATATGTTAATGCATTTAAAAACCTTGGAATATGTTGATATGTGATAAAATCAAAATGTCTTGTGCAAACAAATACACACAATTTGAGGATTGTGCACAAAATAATGATCATTTAATTGTAACAGAATGAGTTGTGAGTCTACCTTAAAAACCAAATCTCTAATTCAAATATCAATGGCAGCTGATAATAGTTCAATCACCGCACTATACTCCATAGTATTGTTAGTTGTTCAACCCAAAAAAATACCTTGTAAATTAATTGACTCACCATCAGGATCAAAGAGTGCCCATGCTGTAGAAGACATGTTCTGTGTGCTATGGCAAGTGCCATCAGGAAAACCAACATAATGATTCGAAGACATATGCAAGCCAAGTGGAGCACAAGGTGAGTGAGGAAACATAGCTGCAAGGCAAAAAATTACACCAAAAATCAACTCAAAGCACACTAATTAATACAACGCTAATGTACAAAGTATCACACTTATGATTAAGCATAATATTTTTTTAGATAGAGCCCATTTCAGGGCTCAACCAATGGATTTCCTTCATAATATTCTAGCTAATAGCCTACTCATTCCAAAAATCATTGAACAATATAGGGCCCATGCCATATAGGTTGGAGCTTTCCTACTCCCAATTGATCATGGGATTTCTCATAAAGAAGGACCAAGTAAACTTTGGAGAAAACAGGAGGTTTGACAGATTTATCATACTCGTCATTTTTCTGCTTCAAGAGCTAAAGTAGCAATACTTTAGGTCTCGTCGAGATGCTTGAGGTACATCAGATGTTCCTCTTCCGGTGAAGTGCCAGGAAGTATTTCGATGGCTAGCTTCAGAGAAGTAATATTGCACTCAATCGAGAGTGTGGCCTCTAGAATGTACACCAATTGGAATGGTGTGAATCTAGTGGAAGTATTAGCAAAGGTTCGGTATGCCCATAGAGATGAGAAGAGAATCATGTGCAATGTCATTTGTGCTTCCCAATGTTGCGTTGAAGCATAGTCACCAAGACTTCGTTGACAGTCTCAACCTGGCCATTGGTATGTGGATAATGAGGGTTTGATCTATCGTGACATAACCCTAACTGAGCAGTGATCTTTGTCATCATATGATTACAAAAATGAGAGCCATGATGAGAGACAATCACTTTCGGGACACCAAACCAATATATAACATGATTGAACAATACTTGCGCCATAGTTAGACCTTCATTATTGTATGTAAGAATTTCTTTGGCCCATTTTTTGAAATAATCGACGGAAATGATGATATAACCATGCCCCTCATCCAAGCGAGAGTTACAGGTCATGCAATATATGCCTCATTTCGCAAAAGGTCTAACGGTCACAACTGGGAGCAGGGGTGAGGGTGGGGTGCACTCTTTCCGAGAGTAGATATGGCACTCATGGCATTTTTTGTACAACAATAATTTAGTGTTTAAAAATAGATGACCAAAAATACCCCGTGCGAAGGATCTTTTGAGAGGTAGCATAATGTGATGTGTGACCACCACAATCCCTGGAGTGGCAACCATTGATATCTTTCTCATCTTCCTCAAGATTTAACACCGATGGAAGATAGAGTCAATACCAGTGCAATAGAGGGTATCTCCAATGATACGGTAAGGTTGGGACCAGTAGTGAATCCGTCATCGCTCAGAGTGTGATAGATCTGGCTAAAAATTTTGGGTCTAGAGATAGAAAATTATTCCTCCATACCATGAATCAAGAGTACTAATGAGAAAGAGAGTATCATCAGGGATGGACTCATTAAGAGGAGTGGGATCGTCTGTGGTGGGAAGATCACAGATCAACTCAGAAAAGACCAGGGATTTCTTAGAATTAACAGTACTGAATTCTAAGTCAAACTTTTGAAGGATGATGATCCATTTCAAGTACTTTCCCCCAAGAAAATGATGTGTGATAATGTAAGTTATGGGGTTGCAATCATAAATCATCAAAATTTTCACTAGAGAATGTAGTGATGAAAAAGTTGAACATCATGGACAACAACTAGTGCTCGTTTCTCTACATGACAATAATGTGTCTCACTATTGAAGTGATTGTGTCTCAAGTAGTACACTACATCCTCTTGACCATTATCATCATCCTGAAACAGAACCATACCAATAGTGTTGTCGGCGGCAGCCAAATACAAGCATTCATCACGGTGATAATTGGGAGGATGTAGTAGCGGAGCACAAATGAGGGTTTGTTTCAAGGCATCGAAAGAGCTCTGAGAAATTTTGTCCTAGAAGAACGAGATTCCCTTTTTCAATAAGCACATAAAGCCTTTGACAAGCTCAATGTAATTCATTATGAAGCGGCAGAGGAGATTGGATTTCCCATGAAAACTCTATAGTTGATGAATAGAAGAGGGAGGAGGCAAATTGATGATTTTCTCAACTTTAAGAGGATCGATGCAGATGCCTTCTTTGGACACCACGAAACCCAGGAGCTGATTGCATTCGACACAAAAGATACACTTATGAGGATTCAACCTGATATTATATTATCAACAATGAAGGAAGATAGATGTAAGGTGTTTCAGGGGATCTCGATGTTTTGCAGAGTGAGTAGGAAGATCATCGAGATATGGTTGAACTATGTTCTTTATGTCATGAAAATCATACAAAATAGCTCACTGGAAGGTGGCTTCAACATTCTTCAAGCCAAAAGAGATATTTTTATAGGGAAATGTCCCCCATGGATAGATAAACATGGTTTTGTATTGATCAGCTAGAGCAATGTTAATCTAGTTATAGCTAGAGAAACCATCCAAAAAGGAAAAAACTCACTCCCAGCACATTCATCAATGATCTCGTTGATAAAAGGAGTGGGGTAAATTTCCTTACGACAGTCTCAATTGATATCATGGTAATGAATACAAACCCGAATGGTCCCTTATTTCTTATTAATGGGAACCATATTTGAAACCCAATCTCTAAATGGTATAGTGTGAATACAACCAGTTTTGAGAAGTTTTTCAACTTCACCCTTTATGGTTGTGGCCTTTATCGGGTGTACAAGACGAAGCCATTGATGAATGGGATCCGAATCTGGATAGGTGGGAATTTCATGCACAAAAATACTCGGATCAATGTTATGCATCTCTTAATATGACCATGCGAATACATCACAAAATTCCTGAAAAAGCTAAGTATATATCTTGATCTCATTAGGAGAAGAAGATGCACCAATATTAATATTCTCGAATATCCCTTGTTTAACAAAGATGTCGATCAGAATGGTTGTAGTGATATTTCCCATGTTCCCTTTGGAAAACACTTCATGAATCAAATTCGGACTCTAAAGTGGGCCTGTTTGTACTTGCGAAGCATGGGATTCCAGACAGGCGGATAGGTCACCTGGGATTGGGAGAAACAAGGAATGAAGATGTCCATCATCCCACGGATTTTCTTCAAGAGAAATTACCTCCACGATACTCTCATTAGTGGGTAAAGTCTCATTCAAGGGATCATCAGAGTCCCAAGAACCAAACTGGGGAGACTTCACATAAGTGTCCAGAGAGGAAACCGAATGAGTGTTGGTTTCAGATGGAGCCTTAGAAGTTGTGAGAATAATTTGATACATTTTCTCAGCTTGTATTAGAGGCATAATTTCACCAAAACTCTTGAGTTGGTCAGTATTGGGAACAATCCATGGATTGTGACCAAATGAAATCATATTGAAGGAGACGCCATTTGAAGGTGGGAGTGGAAAAACTCCCATAGAGTCTTTGAACAGACCTGAAACAATGTTCTCATAAGGAGTAGCAGTCTTTCCAACATACAAAATGTTTCCTACTGAAGAATAAGAGGGGAAGAAATCCAACTGATTGAAATTCACTATATTCCCTTGATGAGGGAAACAAAAGACACTAAAAAAGGTGGGGACCACGTAAACCATATCATTTTTCCAACTACATCCAAGAGGGAGATAATATTTCAAGTTAGTGTCTACCACTTCAACTTCCATGGTTACCATTTTCACCTCCAACAGGATGGAAAATGCCTTCAGAATCCTCTATGACCAAGAACCTCTACCATTGAAAGCTTCTAAGGTATTCAGAGACTGACTCAATGGGGGAGAGCAGATGGCTTTCCAACATGTGATAGTCATGATGTAGGTCGAAGCGCCTTCATCAATGACAACCCGATGAATGTTCTTTCCCATAATGGTAACGTGAATCATAAAAGGTACCTAAGATGGGAGGCAATGAATAAAATTCTCGAGATTGAAAGTAATCAGATTAGAATCTACAGGATTGTTCCATCCAATAGCAGAGAGTACTGTTTTCAGTGATGGGAATTACTAAAGGACCTCCAAAGATGACATTACCGAAGGCACTTAAGCCAGATCTTCTAAAATAGTGTAGTGTTGTGCTGCTCTCACATTGGAATTATAATTTTATTTCCAAATAAAACCTTTTGGGGGTGGTCGGATGATCGATTCAGTACTCAGTCTCTCTATCTAGAGAGGAATAGAGGTAGGGGGCATAGAAAAGGAAGGGTGATCTGTAACTTCTAATTCTACAAGAGAATTGGATAGATTTGGATAATATTTCATTCTTGTGGTAATGGAAATAGGTTTTCTTTTGGCCATGAAAACCCGAGAGTTTCCAGACGATTGAGCTTGATCTACCATTTGTGTGTATTGAGAGGGGAAATGTTCTTTCAAAATGGTCAGAGCCCTGGGTGCACCCTTTATAAGACGAGAAACTTCGGTATGCCGAGGACAATCCTTGGTGTAATGATTGTTATCATATATTAGACAAGGATATTTGGGCTTATGTGTTGAAGAATCATCAGCAGATGACTTCTTTGAATATTGTTTAGGGTTTTTTTATTTATAAATTCCTTAACCCTTTTTATACCTTTCAAGGATTTATCTACTACGATAGATTGAACAACATTTACCTATGATGCTTTACCATGATTATTCTAAGTATTGGAAGGATTAGGGGGCATAGGGGCAGTAGTGGATTTATACTTCAAAGAGGTTTTAGGTGCACAATTATTAGTATCAACCATTGTACCAATAACACCATCCACCGAAGGCCTAACAGGAGACTGAGATGATGTCGAATCAGTCGAAGGTCGCAGCGCATCAAGTAATAACTCAATAATGTCCTGGAATGGGAATAACCAAATCAAGGTATTGAGCTCTTGCAATGACCTCCTCTTCTGTGACACACCCACCCATGGCAAGATATTTAGCAATCTTAGCAATGAATGATTTTGTAAACCATTCAATCAAAAATTGATCAGGGATATCAAATTTGATGAGGCGATGACAATGCCACCATTCATGAATGTGATCCAAAATATGCATAGTATTTGAATGCTTCAGCAAAGTGAGAATATGGGTTCCAGTTTCATATCGGACATGTAGCTGGAAGTGAGTGAGGAAATCCATAGCCAAAGAATTGAAATTGAAGAAAATTCCTTGAGGGATCTCAATATACCTCTTGGTCGTAGTATCATTCAAAGTAAGTTGGAAAAGATGAGGACAAATAGAATTTTCGACCCAAGAACTAGAGGAACACCATAAGTGGTACATCATAACATGGGTTTGGGGGTCGCCCCATATTTTCCTTCAAACATTAGACAATCCCCTAGAATTTTAGTTGGAATTGGTGGCCAATGCAGTTGAAGCAAGATGGGGCCATTTGTGAGCTTTAACACATCTTTCAATTCCAACATATCCAGGAACGGAAAGGGTAGATCATGAGGTGAAAAAGGTCGGGGGTTCCAACCTTATTGATACTGATTCTACTCCCAATAGGGTGGATTTTTTCCTAAATGCGTATACTTCTGCCATGCTAGTAAGGACATTGCTTCAGATATTGCTGCTAGGGCCCCTGTTCGAGTTGTTGATAAGACCCCTGTAGGAATTGAGGTTGCGAACCTTTTTCGACACAGGATCCAGGGTAAGGTCCCTGTTGAACATGAGGTTCAGTTTGCGATCCCTGTTGAAAATAGGGTCCAACCTATGGTCTCTGCTGAGCATAGGGTCCAGCTTGAGGTCCCTGTTGAACATAGGGTCCAGCTTGTGGTCCTTGCTAAAGATAGGGTCCAACCTAATGTCCTGATTGATCCTGCTAGTATTGAGGAATCTGCTAATATGAAGCACTAGGTTGAAGCCCATACTAAGGTTGCTGGCACTGACCTTGAGGAAATGGATGGTATTGAGTACCAGAATGATTGGGGAAAGTACCAGATTGACCCAGAAGGAGATTCAGACCAGCTTGGTTGTAAGAAACAAATTGAGGATTAGTCGCAAAATCACTCACCGAAGGCTGGGGTTGTTGGACGTTCTACTGAGATACGTTCAGTTGAGGAACATATCGATATTGTGTGTTCATTTGTTGAACATAAGGGATGTTAGGTTGTTGAACATATGAGTATGAAATTTTTAGCTGTTGAAGGGGCTGTTGAACCCAAGAATACTAAACATGAGGCAGTCTTGCCCCAGAAATAGACCCAGAACTTAGTTTCCCTCCACCAAATAGGGGATGTACATAAAGAAGGTTATATTGCCCCCCATGAATGATAAAACTTTGAATTTCCCACTCAATGGTGGAACTACAACAATTGTAAATGGCGCATATGGGATAGAGGATCCAATTGACACAGTCATTTGACCAATGGTGACCACAGGTCGGACAACAGGTTGAGATACAATGACCACATTCGAAAATAATGGGCCAGAAGACGGAGGAATTCCCATTGACCAAATTGGGTCTGGCAATAAAGGTGTACCACTGGAAGCTCTAGAAATAAGGTTTCCCAAAGACTTATAACCATGTGGGAACATGAATGCAACATGACTAGAAATTATTTCGGTCCCACTGATTGAATCATGCGGTGTGGAACTGAACAAGTCGCTTTCAGAGGGAAACACTGATGAAGCAACTTCTAGGTTATAAGAGCTAGTGGTTTCTTGAAGATTTCCTTGTGGAGTGCTCACAAATGGAACATCATTAGCATTGGATTCGATTTTATTAGGAAATAATCGATGGACAGTAGAGTGAGACGCTACTGGGGACGCGTGAAAGGGGATTCTAGGTTGATCAAAAGTGCTATAAGGTTGTTGAGGAGAGACCATAATTTGATCAGAGAGTGAATTTGAAGGTGTTGTGACCAGAAACAACCCCCCTTCTTATTTAGTATTAGTGATAATACTAAATAAGAGGGGACCCTTAGTCAAAAAATCTAAAAATGAATTAGTACTTGTATTCTTTGTTCAGTAAAACTTAATATCATAAACTTAGGAAATTACCTCTTGAAAAATCTAAAAAGCTTAAGTTTTATGATCAGATAGAATAAAATCATTCCTTAAAGGAATATCGCATCGTAAAAAAGTAATGGATATCTCTTTACAAGAAGAATTCTAAAATTGCGATATTGCGATGCGAAACTATACATGAAAAATATTCATCGCATCGCATGTCTCAAATATCATTTACGCTAAAAACCTCAAAATCACCGATATGCGATGGCACATATCGAAAATCGCATGTCGCAAAAATATGTTAACGGATGATTGTCACATGTTCCGCTATTGTGGTATTGTGATATTGTGATGTACGATACTGCGATCTGTGATATTGTGGTATTGTGATATTGCGATGTGCGATACTGCGATCTACGATATTGCAAAGCAAATCGTAGATCGCCTTATCGCAGGTCCTTAAGGATCGTTGTACGGAGAAGCTTTCTCCATAAATCGAGATCCCGTTATGCGCTTAAAATTTAATCAATGAATTGGTTGTCAATCATTAATGAAATTTGGTTTTGTTGTGATCGAAGAGCCGTTTCACGTAAGGTGGTATATTTTATACGTCTTCAGCATTTAAAACTTTCCCGTCACCTTTTTCTTATCATTATTCTCACTTAATTCGTAAATTGCAGGAGTGAAGAACAGAGAACTATACAAAGCAATATTCAGAGTATAATGGGAAAGAAAGACAAGGCTCTGAGTTCTGAAGAGAAAGAAATGACTCCCTTGTATACAGACACTGCCTGTAACAAAGACGCTGGTATTACTACTTGGGAGGGCATGTATAATCTACTTGAGGAAGAGAACCCCATAGTAATGGAGGTTACAGCCATAGCAGGCTCACATGGGTCATCAGAAGCATCTATTACAGAGCTAGCCTGCTCAGTTTTTCACCGGATAGTAGCAAGGCCTAAAATAATTCCATACACGGACATGGTTAAATGGATACTAGACAGCACAGATATTACAAACAAACAATTTAAGACTAAGGATCAAGAACTCATTGGTTCATTTACTCCACAGGATTTGAGACTCATGTATCATTTGCCGGAGCCACAGGTGACTTATAACAAACAGTTCATGGAGAAGTTTGCTAAAGAAAATGAAAACCTACCAGAATGCACCAAGGATTGGTCAAGGAGAGATGAACCACTAAAAAAGGATAAACACGGTATGTACAGTACTGGTTCTCTCACTTCTCCATATTGCTTTGCTGCTACTATGCTCTGTAGGCTTTTTGGAAAGCCAGAAATTAATAAATTTTCATTTGAATGGCTACCATTATTGAATGTTGTTGTTAATTCTACTATTGTGGATTGGGCTAAGATATTATCTGACAACTTAGCCACAACTATTTTGAATTATCGGTCCAAAAGAACTGTTTATCAGAGAAATTATCCCCCTTTTTACTTATCTGCTTATGTAATGGATTCAATCTGTTATGTTTCTAAGTTTCCTTTAATGGGTTGGAAATGGACAACTCAAGATCCCCTACCCATTCATGTTTATCACAAATAATTGTGGGATGCAAATTTCATTCCCTATTTTTACAAGATTTGCCATGGAATCATGTTGCCCCTGTACAGAATGTTATATGATAAAGACGCTCCAAGGTTTTCTCCTGAAGAAGAGGTAGACATACTTCCTGTTGCGAGATGGTTTGGAGAAGAATTTTTTACATATGTTAGGGTATTTGGAAGTTTTGCTTCCCCCCATGTTTTACCTTTGTATGTCCCTGACAAACTCATGGCGCAAGAAATTGCTTATCAAACCTGCGGAGAAGGAGGTTTGACTAAAGATTTGAAGAACAAAAAGAAGGCTATCTGGCCACAATTTCCTGTGGCCTGTGGGGCCTTTTCATTACTTGATATTGGTCATGCATTCAAAGAAGTAAACAATATTACATGTTTACATTTTTTCAAATTTCCAAGAAGACCATTTGACCCCTATGATATTGTTAAAAAATTCACTACTGCAGTCAAAATAAGAGTATTTTCTAAAGAAGATGATATTTTTGATGACATGTTCCAAGTAAAAAGCACACTTAGAGAGGTTCTACATTCGGCTCAAATATGGTTTCCTCCAACAGAATTTCAAGAATTCAAAATATACAGAGAAAGGAGGTTGACTACTATTCCTTTGGATAAATTACGTTTGGAACCGGTAAGGGAACCAACTCCCAATATCAGTCTCAGTGGAAGTTCAGGTACAGATAGGTCTAAGTCTAAGTCCAGGAAAGAAACCTCTGAACACTCTATGAGGTCTGACAATGATCATGATAAAAGTGAAGGGTCAGTAAGGGATACTGCCCAGTCAAAGGAGCTTTCACAGCAACAGGTTTCAACCTCTCCACAGTAAAATATTCCCCCTCTCATTATACAGAAACCATCAGTTAGAACTGAGTTAGACAAGGAATGGGAGACATTCAATGATTTGATTAATATTGAAGGACATAAAACACAGACACCTATGAGTAATATACAGACAACAAAAAATATAGTCACAGGAATAACTAGCAATGTCTCGGAAACAGAACATATTCCCATTACCCCATCCACTGAAATCATGCTCAAAATAGAGGAAATTCCTTCTCTTGATGTATTCTATAGTCCACAACAAAAGGCAGTGGTAAGAAGACAAAGAAAGAAAATAAAATTGGAAAATGCGATCTCTCATGATGCAGAACAATTAGATGTTTTATGGCAAGATCTTACTACTGATCCAATTGAAAATCTTACCAAATTATCTCAGATCACAGGAGCATATGCCTATGCAGCCATTGATAAAGCATCTGAGGTACGAAAATTATTGAATGAAAAATAAGATCAAGTATAGGTTCTGCAACAACAACTGCAACAATCCAATGCCAACAATGAAGCACAGAAACAACTTGAAAAATTACAGCAAGACTTCCAACAAATGCAGATAGGATATCAGAATAGCTTGGCTGAAAAAGAGAAACAGCTATAGGATGTGCAAGATATACACAAAGATGATCCCAAGCTTACAGAATATATCACAAAGTCTATTTCTTTAAATGACCAACTACTACAGCAACATGAAATATTATGCCAAAGAATATTACAATGGAGCTCTTATTGTGAAGAAAGTGATAAAATCACTAATCATGTCGTAGAATTACGACATGATTATGATTTAATTGATAAAAGAGTTACTGACTATTTAGCTTGGCAAGAAACATAGGAGGGGAAAAGAGCAGGTGCACCAATAATCAATTACAATCACAAAGTAATGCTCTTTAATAATTGGGATTCACAAATCAAGAAAGCAGAGCAAGCAGCAGAAGAAGTAGCCATAGCAGCAAGCAACATTATTGATTGCATAAATGAAAATTTTCACGAGGCAAATCTGATCTCTGAAACTACTCCAGGATACCTACCGAAAGCACAACAAGTACAAACAGACTGGAGACAGAAGGCTCAAGAAAAGGTAGAATGGATTAAAATATTAACAAAGTTAAATTGGGATTCTTACTGGGCATGTTTGGTAAAACCACACAGCCAATGCATGACTCTCAAATGTATCATCAATTCAGCTGAGAAGATAGTGCCAGCTCTTTCCAATTCCGTTTTCACAGGACAGTTGAAATCTGAAGTCGGCCAGCCTACTCTTCTCAAATCAATGTTGAATACTTGCAATTTCAAAGAACAAATTCACAAGTATTTAGTTGTTAAGTTTTAATTTTAGATTTAGTATAATTTTTGCTTTATTTTTTGCCTAAAAAGAGGACGGTCATTTAAACCGTATCTTATATTTTTGTAATAAATTATTTTTAGATTTAGTTAGTAGTATTTAAAACCTTCTCATGCATTTAGAGAAGGGTCCTGAAATTTGTCAAAAACTTGTCCTCACAGCATGCACTTTTGCACCCTCCGAGGAGGTTTTGATGAATGAATGGAACAGGATTTATTGATATCTGCGTTTAATATCTGCTACTGATGTTGCACTTTTGTACTCTTAGTGGATGTTGGATTAAGAAGAGATAAGTCATTATTGCTTGAAGCTCATGAGTAGAACTAGTTATAAATGGTACTCTTATCTCTTAACTATTTCTGCCTTTGTGTTAAAGTGATATTTATGTTCAGTTGTTTATGTATTTATGCTTGAATTCTTGAGTTATCATTTGGCACTTTTGTACGGTGATAGCCATTTGTTTATGCTTAATATATGGATAGCTTATTATGTGATATGTTTTTCACAACTGTTTCGTCTAAATTTTTATACGAAGTGGTTTATCTTTATTGAATTATTTTCTTATAATAGTTGAATGATATTTATTACCAATTTCTTTTTGAAATCATTTTAGATCGCATAAAGAAAAGATTACATCCCGGGTTAAGTTTAGAATTAGATTATTTCTGTTTAATTATAATACAATTGCATGTTATAGATTAGAATTAGAATAAAAGAATTTCACTTAGGAACTTTTAGAAAGGAAATATCAATTCTTAACACACACATACACATATTGGGAAATTGGTCCCATTATCCGCAGTCGGACCCACTATACGAAACGAAAAAGGAGCTTCCAACCAAGGTCTGGACCGGGTGGGTATCCCCCTTGTTGTAGACCTGATTTTCAGGGCTTCAACATAATTGGCACTAGAAGGAGGGCCCCGAACTATGAATGGCAAGTAAGCCAAAATATAAATACCATTCTGACAGTAAATCTCCCTCACCATCTCCCCCGACTTCTCCATCGCACATAGAATTTTTAAATCTAGAACCAGAAGTCGAAAGAACAACAGCCACTTCCACAAACCTTGAATTTTCAGAAGAATATGCTATTAAACCTCCTGAAGTTGAATCATTTATTCATAAACTTCAGCGGTTTTAAATATCACCTCAAAGATCTAATAAATCTCAAGGCAGTGTGACTTCGCAATATAATCCTGCTCATCCTCTTACCAGATTACAGAGCGAAAAGCTTGACATTCAGCCAACTGAATTACCTCTACCTACAAGGAAGAGAGCAAGAAAATCACCCAAAGGGTCTGATAGTGAGACTCTTTTATCATCATCATCCATCTCAACCTCTTCACCACGAAGTCAAACATCCACCCTTCCACTTCAGATTATTTTTCGTCAGTCTACTGGAACTTCCACATCTCCTTCTCAAACATATGGAATCGTAATATCCTCATCTTCCCAACTGCATGGATAGTCTTCTACACTTTCCTCTGTTGGTATTTCAGCGATGGCCTCCCCATGGAATAACCCAGGGGCAGTTTTAATGCCTGCACCCTTGAGTCAAATACCAGCCCATCCTGAAAAATGGCTGCCTAAGTTTAATCCTGAAGCAGGCATGCTAGAGGAAGAGCATATAAATAATTTTATGGTGTCCATAAATCTCTATGGAGTTACTAATGAAGATGTTGTCGTCGGAATTTTTCCCTATACTTTACAATGAGTAGCCAGATCATGGTATTTCTCGTTACCATCTGGATCTATTACTAGTTGGGATATCTTTCAAGATCAATTTTTGACTAAGTTTGGTGATGACAGGTCTACAACGACACTGATCAATGACTTGTCTAATCTTAGAGCTGAGTCAAAAGAGCCTATCCAGGATTTTAATTCACGTTTCAATACACTGTTAAATAAAATTCCTACTGCTTCCAAGCCTAGCGAAGAAGTGCGAAGTGAATGGTATATCTCTGCTTTACCATCAAATATAGAAATCTTCGTTGATAGGGCTAACAAAACAACTTTAGCTGACAATATAAAGGAAGAAATAGTAGTAGAGAAATTTATTATTTCTCTAGAAAAGAAAAATGTGATAGAAGAACGAAAATCCAAAAATGTTACTTTTAAAGAAGACCCCAAGAAAAAAAAATTGAAAGATCCATTCGATTTAGAAGGATTGCAGAAAGTTTTGAAAACCATGTCCAACGAAATGGTTGACATTAAGAAACAAGTGGCAGAAAAATCTTCTAGAAAGTCTTTCAAGCCTTTTAGAAGAAACTCTTCAACTGATTCAAAGCCGCCAAATGCTATTACTAATGCTGAATCAGAAGAAGAAGAAGAGGAGATTGCTATTGAAGAAACTACTGATGAAGAAGAAGTTGTAGAAGTACAAGGTATGTGGGATTTCATCCTCCCAGATGAGGAAGATCAAGAAGCATCCCCAGTTAGCACTCGAAGTATAAATCAACTTGATCCTCCTCAACCTACTCCTAATCCAAAGAGCGCAAGCTCAATGACTAAGGATAAAGTTGCAGCCAAGAAAACGACATCCAAAGAAACTCAAACTAGCCCAGTCCAAACAGATTCATCAACTCCATCAAAAAAACTAATCATTTCGGATGAAATGGAGTATAATATCATAGAAGACATGAAGAAGACTAGGGCTAGCATCACTTTTTATGAATTGAGCAAGTTAAAACACTAGCAAAGGGTACTTTTGAAAGAATTACATGCTATACTAGAAAAACCTTTTCCTGATCCTGTAATTTCTCAAGCTTCCAACGAGATGGGAAGACCTCCAACTAATGCGATTAGTAAAGTTGATATAGAAAATATCACTTTAATTGGAGGAAGGTCGAGATCTCATACTCCTCCTTTTCTTCTTACTTACGAAGTTTTCAATAAAAATTTGCATAATTGTTTAGTGGATTCTGGAGCTTCATCTAATATTCTACCAAAATCAATATGTGCAAAGTTAAACATTCAACCGCAAAAATCTGTTGTACACATAGTCTAGTTAGATCGATCGCAAGTTGAAGTGATCAGCGAATTAAATCAGGTTACCATAAGGCTGTCATCTAATCCAAAGGTATGTCAAGTTATCGACATTTTAGTTGCAGATATTCCAGAATTTTATGGCTTAATTCTTAGCAGATATTGGTTAGAAAAACTTCATGGATACTTTGCAACTAATTGGTCGCGCATGTGGCTTCCTTACAATGGTAAACCAAATCAGATAAAGGTTGAGTGTGAAAAACATCAGAAATACATAGTAACAGAACTGGAAGGAGAAAATGAACCAGTTGCATACAAAAATAATATCATTGGCAACTATTCAGTTGATTCTTTCTTAGGAAATTTCAATGCTCATATTTCACCTTACTTAGAACATTCTGTTTTATCTCAAATAGAATTTTTTTCTCAAACAGATAGTTCTAAATGCATTAATTTTGTAGATACTCCTATAAATAAATCTTTATTTTGGAAGTTATTTTTTGATGGTTCTAAGTCTAATGAAGGAGCAGGAGCAGGATGCGTGTTGATTAGTCCAGAGGGAAACAAAATTATGCTAACTTGCAGACTCGAGATCGATTGCACCAATAATACCGTAGAATACGAGGCTTTAGTCCAAGGATTATACAAAGCTATTGGATTAGACATCAAATATCTACAAGTTTTTAGGGATTCTGAAATTGTAATCAAATAGGTACGCAATACTATACATTTTTTATCATGTCATTTAAGGCATTATCAATATTTAGTTCAAGATCTGACTAAACACTTTATAGCATTTAATATTTCATCGATTCCCAGAATCCAAAATGCAAGTGCAGACCTTTTAGCTAACGTAGCTTCCAAGCTCATTCCTGCAGAAGACTATAGCCCTGATCGATTTTCAATCGAATTAATCTTTAGACCCTCGATTCCTGATAAAATTACCAATTGGAATATTTTCAATGATGATCCTGATATTGTAAGCTTCCTCACATCTGAAGGATCTTACACCAATCAGATAATTGATGAAGACCAACATGACATACAATTGCAACAAGATAGCACTAATAATGCTATGCCAAAGTCAGTAGTCAAGTTAGAAGACCTTTATGATTTGAAAGATCAATTCAAAAGATCTACCAATTCAAAACTGCAAAGTTCAACTTTGAATTGTGAATTAGTAAATCTAGGAACCGATACCAAACCACAGAATATCAACCTAGGCCTCGGCCTAGCTCTTGAAGAAAAATTAGCATATGTTCGTCTCTTGAAACAATACAAAAGTGTCTTTGCTTGGAACTACAATGAACTCAAAACTTATGACACTTCTATCATCCAACATACTATCCCAATGATAAATGATGAAAAACATGTCCAACAAAAGTTGAGAAAGATCCATCCCAATCTAGAAAACCAGATCAAATCTGAACTCAATAAGTTATTGAAAGCCAAGATTATTTTTCCCGTTCGACATTCTAAATGGGTTTCCAATATGGTTCCAGTTAGAAAGAAGAATGGAGACATTAGAATTTGCATTGACTTTCAAAATATTAACAAAGCCTGCCAAAAAGATAATTATCCTTTGCCTCCTATGGAGCAAATATTGTAGGCAGTTGCAGGATCAGATTTATTGTCTTTCTTAGATGGTTTCTCTGGCTACAACCAAGTGTTGGTTCATCCTGATGACCAATTGAAAACCACATTCAGAACCAAATGGGGCACTTATGCATATCAAAAGATGCCCTTTGGTCTAATCAACGCTGGTGCCACATTTCAGAGAGCAATGGACATCACTTTCAAGGGATTAGTTAACAAATCAGTGGTAATTTATTTGGATGATATAACTGTATATTCCAAGAAACGAGGAAATCATCTTAGAGATTTAAAACAAATCTTCCAACGTTGTCAAAGGTATGGAATTTCACTTAACCCAAAAAAATCTTTTTTTGCATTAAGTGAAGGAAAACTTCTTGGATTCATAGTGTCAAAATTTGGAATTCATATTGATCCTGATAGAATCAAGGAGATTTCTGAAATACCCTTACCTCACAACAAGAAATCTATGCAATCTTTCCATGGCCAGATTAATTTTGTGAAGAGATTTGTCCTAGATTTTTCAAGAATTGTATCTCCTCTACAAGAAATGATTAAAAAGAATTCAAACTTAAAATGGGGTCAAAACGAATATGAGGCATTCAATTTGATCAAACAAGAAATTGTTAATTCTCCATCTTTAGCAACTCCAATTTTTTCTGATCCTTTTATTTTGTATACATTTGCCTCTAATAAATCATATGCTGCGATACTCACTCAAGAAAATCAAGACAAGGAAGAAGCCCCAATTTCTTTTTTCAGTTCAAATTTACAGGGGGCTGAATTGAATTATTTAGATGTAGAGAAACAAGCTTATGTTGTTTTCAAAGCAATTAAATATTTCAGACCCTTTCTACTTAAAACCCATACAAAAATCATAGTACCATTTCCAGCGGTAAGAAATCTCTTAGTACAGAAAGATGTGGGTGAGAAAAGAGCCAATTGGATTACTGCTTTACAAGAATATGATATAGAAATCAAACCAGCAAGTATTGTAAGAGGTCAAGGCTTTTTCAAAATACTAGCGGGAGCATCGCTTATTTATGAAAAACCATCTGCAGAGATACAAATATATGAGGTAAGCCTAAAATATGTTGAATCATTATATGCTGATATCATATTTTATCTAAAGATTGGATATGCTCCTTCAAATCTCAATTACACCAAGAAAAGAGCTCTAAGGTTGAAGTCAAAACAGTATCAGCTTGTGAATGATGTTCTTTTTAGAATGAATTATGATTTTGTTCTCCTTAGATGTCTTGAGAAATCTGAAGCTAAAAAAGTCTTGCAGGAACTTCACGATGGGCCAGCAGGTGGACATTATGCTGGAGATACTACTGTACATAAATCCTTCGCGCAGGCTATTACTGGCCCACATTATTCAAAGACTCACACAGCTATGTAAGGAAATGTCAAGTTTGTCAAACTGCTGCTGGAAGACAAAAGAAACCATCATTGTCGTTACAACCAGTCAATATTGAACAGCCTTTTGATCAATGGGGATTGGACATAATAGGTGAGATCGTTCCTCACTCTTCTAAGCAACATAGGTATATCATTACAGCAACTGATTATTTTACTAAATGGGTAGAATTAGTTCCTCTTAAGACTGCTAATGCCGAACATATCATCGAGTTCATAGATCAGTTCATAATCACCAGGTTTGGTTTACCTTCTGCTTTAATGTTTGATAACGCATCGTATTTTTCTAGCAATTCTATGACTGAATTTTCACTTAAGAGAGGTTTCAAACTTAAATACTCTGCCAATTATTATCCATAGGGAAATGGGTTAGCTGAATCTACAAATAAAAACTTAATCAGAATCATTAAGCGAACCATTGATCAAAATCATAAAAATTGGCATAAGTCTTTAATATACGCTTTATGGGCAGATCGAATAACACATAAAGCCTCCATTGGCACTTCTCCCTTTAATTTAGTTTATGGCAAAGAAGTGGTTCTTCCAACTCATCTAGCAATTCCTTCTTTGGCCTTAGTTCAATATATTGATGAAGCACCAACTTCTTCCTTACAACTAAGACAGCTGGAAATAATTAAGCTAGAAGAACAACGAGAACATGCCAAAATAACTCATGCTCATCACCAAGCATTAGTTAAAACTTCTTTTGATTGAAACATGATATCCAGAAAGGATTTTAAGGTCGAAGATCTAGTTTTAAAATGGGACAAGGCTCATGAAGAAAAAGGGAAACATACGAAATTTCAACGAATGTGGCTTGGTCCTTTCCAAATCGCAAAGATCATAGGTCCATCTACTTTTAGGTTACAGGATTTGATAGGAAAAAGAGAGTCTTTACATGTTAACGGAAATATCCTCAAAAAAATATTTTCCATAGGAGATCATTCTTCTATTTTTGTATATTAGTTTTCTTTATTTTCATAATAAAACCAGTTGTTAATGGATACATTTGGAATTCACGAAAAAGATACAAATTCTCTTTTAGATTTTGTTTTTTCACTTGTATAAATAGAATTCTTCTAAGAAATTGATCATTGTTATTGAAAGATACAGTTAAAAGCTTTAGGCTTAGAAATGATACTAGTTTCAACTTTGAAAATTTTGATAAAAAGCAACTTTTAGTGGGAAATTGTTTTATATCGGTCTAATGAAAAGTATCAATAACAAAATAAATATTCTCTGTAAAAAAGTTCTTTCCAAAAAACTCTACCATTGTCGTCCAATTATATTAAGGAAACAATGACTTCCTCCCCACCTAGGAAATTACAATGTTCAGAGAATAATCCAATGATACACTTTAACTTAAAGAGTAAGAGGTCTCATCACGAGCCGAATTATCATGATCATAGATATTGTAGCTTGTTGACTTTGTCAATACTGCATACCACAACAGGGCAATGACTTAAGATTGTTGCAATCAAAAGACAAGGGGTCTCATCACGAGCCAACTTGTTCAATAAAGTTATAAATCAAGTGAATGACACTGTCATAAATTGGCTACCAAACCAAGACATTGTTCTTTAAGGATAAAAAAGAAAAATGAAAGCAATAAGTGTGGATATGGATTTCTCTTTGAAAACTGTATATTTCCCTAAGTAGGATACAGGATCATTGCTGGGTAACAGGTAACCCTGTCGAGGCTATAGACGCCTGCTGGCAGCAGAGGCTCTACCTACGACAAATGAGCATATTTAAAACTGATTTACAGAGAAGTCTTTGTTTTTATCTCTATAAACCAAGTACTGACTGATATAGATACAAGGACTATCTTGAGGAAGTAAATAGTCAAAGTTGGATATAGAAGAAACGAAATATCATTGATAGATAAAAGCATAATGTACTTTGTCTTTTTATTATAAAGTTTGATTTTCTGGAAAATTTTCTATTTTGAAAGTTTAGAAAATTCAAAAGAAAAGCAGAGATAAATAGTTCTTCCGAGTGAATCACCAATTGTTGTGGTCAGCAACAACCCCCCTTCTTATTTAGTATTAGTGATAATACTAAATAAGAGGGGACCCTTAGTCAAAAAATCTAAAAATGAATTAGTACTTGTATTCTTTGTTCAATAAAACTTAATATCATAAACTTAGGAAAATACCTCTTGAAAAATCTAAAAAGCTTAAGTTTTATGATAAGATAGAATAAAATAATTCCTTAAAGGAATATCGCATCACAAAAAAATAATGGATATCTCTTTACAAGCAGAATTCTAAAATTGCGATATTGCGATGCGAAACTATACATGAAAAATATTCATCGCATCGCATGTCTCAAATATCATTTACGCTAAAAACCTCAAAATCACCAATATGCGTTGGCACATATCGCAAATCACATGTCGCAAAAATATGTTAACGGATGATTGTCACATGTTCCGCTATTGCGGTATTGTGATATTGCGATGTGCGATACTGTGATCTGCGATATTGCGAAGCAAATCGCAGATCGCCTTATCGCAGGTCCTTAAGGCTCGTTGTACAAAGAATATTTCTCCATAAATCGAGATCCCGTTATGCGCTTTAATTTTAATCAATGAATTGGTTGTCAATCATTAATGAAATTTGGTTTTGTTGTGATCGAAGAGTCGTTTCACGTAAGGTGGTATATTTTATACGTCTTCAGCATTTAAAACTTTCCCATCACCTTTTTCTTATCATTATTCTCACTTAATTCGTAAACTGCAGGAGCGAAGAACAAAGAACTATACAAAGCAATATTCAGAGTATAATGGGAAAGAAAGACAAGGCTCTGAGTTCTGAAGAGAAAGAAATGACTCCCTTGTATATAGACATCGCCTGTAACAAAGACGTTAGTAGTACTACTTGGGAGGGCATGTATAATCTACTTGAGGAAGAGAACCCTAGAGTAATGGAGGTTACAGCCATAGCAGGCTCACATGGGTCATCAAAAGCGTCTATTACAGAGCTAGCCTGCTCATTTTTGCATCGGATAGCAGCAAGGCCTAAAATACTTCCATACACGGACATGGTTAAATGGATACTGGACAACACGGATATTACAAACAAAAAATTTAAGACTAAGGATCAAGAACTCATTGGTTCATTTACTCCACAAGATTTGAGACTCATGTATCATTTGCCAGAGCCATAGGCGACTTATAACAAACAGTTCATGGAGAAGTTTGCCAAAGAAAATGAAAACCTGGCAGAATGCACCAAGGATTGGTCAAGGAGAGATGAACCACTAAAAAAGGATAAACATGGTATGTACAGTACTGGTTCTCTCACTTCTCCATATTGCTTTGCTGCTGCTATTCTATATAGGCTTTTTGGAAAGCCAGACATTAATAAATTTTAATCTGAATGGCTAAAATTATTGAATGTTGTTGTTAATGTTGCTATTGTGGATTGGGCTAAGATATTATCTGACAACTTAGCCACAACTATTTTGAATTATCGGTCCAAAAGAAATGTTTCTCAGAGAATTTATCCCCCTTTTTAATTATCTTCTTATGTAATGGATTCAATCTGTTATGTTTCTAAGTTTCCTTTAATGGGTTGGAAATGAACAACTCAAGATCCCCTACCCATTCATGTCTATCACAAAGAATTGTGGGATTCAAAGTTCATTCCCTATTTTTACAAGATTTGCCATGGAATCATGTTGCCCCTGTATAGAATGTTATATGATAAAGACGCTCCAAGGTTTTCTCCTGAGGCAGAGGTAGACATACTTCCTGTTGCGAGATGGTTTGGAGAAGAATTGTTTACATATGTTAGGGTATTTCGAATTTTTTCTTCCCCCCATGTTTTACCTTTGTATGTCCCTGACAAACTCATGGCACGAGAAATTTCTTTTCAAACCTGCGGAGAAGGAGGTTTGACTTAAGATTTGAAGAACAAAAAGAAGGCTATCTAGCCACAATTTCCTGTGGCCTGTGGGGCCTTTTCATTATTTGATATTGGTCATGCATTCAAAGAAGTAAACAATATTACATGTTTACATTTGTTCAAATTTCCAAGAAGACCATTCGACCTCTATGATATTGTTAAAAATTTCAGTACTGCAGTCAAAATAAGAGTATTTTCTAAAGAAGATGATCTTTTTGATGACATGTTCCAAGAAAAAAGCACACTTAGAGAGGTTCTACATTCGGCTCAAATACAGTTTCCTCCAACAGAATTTCACGAATTCAAAATATACAAAGAAAGGAGGTTGACTACTATTCCTTTGGATAAATTACGTTTGGAACCCGTAAGGGAACAAAATCCCAGTATCAGTCTCAGTGGAAGTTTAGGTACAGATAGGTCTAAGTCTAAGTCCAGGAAAGAAACTTCTGAACACTCTAAGAGGTCTGACAATGATCATAATAAAAGTGAAGGGTCAGTAAGGGATACTACCCAGTCAAAGGAGATTTCACAGCAACAGGTTTAAACCTCTCCACAGTTAAATATTCCCCCTCTCATTATACAACAACCATTAGTTAGAACTGAGTTAGACAAGAAAAGGGAGACATTCAATGATTTGATTAATATTGAAGGGAAGAACACATAGACACCTGTGAGTAATATACATACAACAAAAAATATAGTCACAGGAATAACTAGCAATGTCTCGGAAACAGAACATATTCCCATTACCCCATCCTCTGAACTCATGCTCAAAATAGAGGAAATTCCTCCTCTTGATGTATTCTATAGTCCACAACACAAGGCAGTGGTAAGAAGACAAAGAAAGAAAAGAAAATTGGAAAATGCACTCTCTCATGATACAGAACAATTAGATGTTTTATGGCAAGATCCTACTACTGATCCAACTGAAAATATTACCAAATTATCTCAGATCACAGGAGCATATGCCTCTACAACCATTGATAAAGCATCTGAGGTACGGAAATTATTGAATGAAAAAGAAGATCAAGTATAAGTTCTGCAACAACAACTGCAACAAGCCAATGCCAACAATGAAGCATAGAAACAACTTGAAAAATTACAGTAAGACTTCCAACAAATGTAGATAGGATATCAGAATAACTTGGATGAAAAAGAGAAACAACTACAGAATGTGCAAGAGATACAAAAATATGATCCCAAGCTTACATAATTTATAACAGATTCTATTTCTTTAAATGACCAACTACTGCAGCAATAGGAAATATTATGGCAAAGAATATTACAATGGAACTCTTATTGTGAAGGAAGTGATAAAATCACTAATCATGTCGTAGAATTACGACATGATTATGATTTAATTGATAAAAGAGTTACTGAATATTTAGCTTGGCAAGAAATAGAGGAGGGGAAAAGAGAAGGTGCACCAATAATCAATGACAATCACAAAGTAATGCTCTTTAATAATTGGGATTCACAAATCAAGAAAGCAGAGTAAGTAGCGGAAGAAGTAGCCATAGCAGCAAGCAACATTATTAATTGCATAAATGAAAATTTGCACGAGGCAAATTATATCTCTGAAAATACTCCAGGATACCTACCGAAAGCATAGCAACTATAAACAGACTGGAGACAGAAGGCTCAAGAAAAGGTAGAATGGATTAAAAGATTAAGAAAGTTAAATTGGGATTCTTACTGGGTATGTTTGGTAAAACCACACAGCCAATGCATGACTCTCAAATGTATCATCAATTCTACCGAGAAGATAGCGCCAGCACTTGCCAATTCTTTTTTCACAGGACAGTTGAAATCTGAAGTCGGCCAGCCTACTCTTCTCAAATCAATGCTGAATACTTGCAATTTCAAAGAAAAAATTCACAAGTAGTTAGTTGTTAAGTTTTAATTTTAGATTTAGTATTAGTTTTGCTTTATTTTTTGCCTAAAAAGAGTACGGTCACTTAAACCGTATCCTATATTTTTGTAATAAATTATTTTTAGATTTAGTTAGTAGTATTTAAACCCTTCTCATGCATTTAGAGAAGGGTCGTGAAATTTGTCAAAAATTTGTCCTCAGAACATGCACTTTTGCACCCTCTGAGGAGGTTTTGATGAATGAATGGAACAGGATTTATTGATATCTGTGTTTAATATCTGCTACTGATGTTGCACTTTTTTACTCTTAGTGGATGTTGGATTAAGAAGAGATAAGTCATTATTGCTTGAAGCTCATGAGTAGAACTAGTTATAAATGGTACTTTTATCTCTTAACTATTTCTGTCTTTGTGTTAAAGTGATATTTATGTTCAGTTTTTTATGTATTAATGCTTGAATGCTTGAGTTATTATTTGACACTTTTGTATGGTGATAGCCATTTGTTTATGCTTAATATATGGATAGCTTATTATGCGATATGTTTTTCACAACTATTTCGTCTAACTTTTTATATGAAGTGGTCTATCTTTATTGAATTCTTTTCTTATAACAGCTGAATGATATTTATTACCAATTTCTATTTGAAATCATTTTAGATCGCATAAAGAAAATATTACATCCCGGGTTAAGTTTAGAATTATATTATTTCTGTTTAATTAGAATACAATTGCATGTTATAGATTAGAATTATAATAAAATCATTTCACTTAGGAACTTTTAGAAAGGAAATATCAATTCTTAACACACACATACACATATTGGAAAACTGGTCCCATTATCCCCAGTCAGACCCACTATACCAAACGGAAAAGGAGCTGCCAACCAAGGTCCGGACCGGGTGGGTATCCCCCTTGTTGTAGACCGGATTTTCGGGGCTTTAACAGAAGGAAAGGATGAGAAATGTGCAGATGTTTCAGATCTTTCCAACTTAGATTCTTGCAATTTCATCCAAGGATAATTGTTAGGTTGTGGTCAAGATGATATGGGTTGAACACTGATCACAATCCGGAGTTCCTCACCTTTCACTTCAAGGGATGCAACTGGAAAATGAGGGACCTCAAGAGGAGGTTCTTGAAATCCATTAGAGGAGGGGATAGGAAAATTTGACGACTAAGCCACAATGACATTTCAAACGAAGATCAAATAAGGAAGAGGTGATAAAATTCACACTTCACCAAGCAATAATGAGGTTGGAGAACTACATGGGTAAGATTTTTTTGTGCGAATTTACTTTTAGAATTATCAAAAAATAAATAAAAAATAGTGTGCTAGGAATAAAGGTTTACCAAGTATCCATGAACTACAATATACACATTGGTGATAAATTATAGAAAAATGATGAAGGACTTAACGTACGATAGGAAGTCTCCCTGAATTTTGTGTTCAGTGTATCACATTTACAAGGCGGCTGGCTTGGTTACCTATGGCAGGCTCGAAACCTAGTGGTGTCTCTCGAAATATACATGACGGTACGTGGGAGTCCAGTCCATAGTAGTGTTTTCTGATGCGTAATCGTTTGATGAGAGCGCCCCAAATATAATTATCATACATCAATATACTTCCATACATGGGACGGGATATCACCCCCGGGTTGTAACATAGACCATTAGTGACAACTCCTACATTTTACAACACTGTAACACGTCTCTAGCCTAGACCACTAAATATTCTCCTTAGTTCCAATGCTCCATAAGGTAAATTGTGTTCATTCTAAGTTGATCTTGATTAAATTTTCAATTTCAAGGCTTAAAACGAGTGTCACCTAAATCCTTATAGTGTATACTAAATGAAAAAAAGAAAGCTTTCTATTTTTATGAAGCCTAAACTATTTAAGGAAGAGAGACAAGAAAAAATGAAATCACTGCAACAACAATAATTCCCCCCAAACTAGCTCAAATCTACGAAATGAAAATCTTTTCAATTGAATTCACTTTTCCCAAAAAAATGCAACTTATTGAAAAATGAAAATGATTTTATTTTGAAATGAGATAAAAATAAAAACAAATGAACAAAAGAATAAATGAAAATCCTTACACTTTTCTTTCAATCGAACAAAAAAAAAATTGATTTAAATAATGCACAAATTAAATGACTTTTACTCTTATTAAAACAATAAATATAATATAAATCAAAACTAAAATTAAAATCAATTCCAATTTCTTTTGAATTTATTCAAAACATGCTCTTCTGGACTTGTCCATCAAATAATTTGAGAACCTATGTTTTACACTAAACCTAAGGGAAGAGCCGAGATGCGATGATGACCAGCGCATACAAAAAATAACTTCTAATCAAGCCAATAACAATGCAACAAATGGTGTTTGGAATGGAAGATAATTCCCAAACTTACAAACCAATCAAAGAGATGAAAAAGACTCACTGAGAGAATACAAGTAAGCTAACCACGTAGCAAGGAGATCACTGAGATCCTACAAACTTCCTTCAAGAGCCAGGACACACTAGAAAATAAAAAGGGAAACTCAAATTTTCGTATGTCTAAGATCAATGCTTTTGTGCTAAGAACAAGGGTGTTGAAAGGAAAATCAACATGGTTGTACTATATAGAATAGCGCTTCCGGCGCTACTGTGCAAACAGAAAGCGCACTGGTCACTAAAACTAAGGAAAAATTACAAATAGTTTCACACAAACACCAGACCTGACATAGTGAAGAGGCTATAAATCCTAATAGAATATAACAGAGGCCAAAGCAAATTTAGATTCCAAAAATTGATGAAACTAATCCACGAATAGCTTAGGGAAGGAAAAATAAGAGGCTAAGCTCACTAGTGGAGTTTCCAGTTCTGTTGTCAAGATAAATCCCCTCTGTTAAAAGAGGTGATCGCTCTAGCACTAGAGTGGGTCTAGTAACACGATATTATTACTAATGCAAATCTCTCTTAACTAACATTTACAATGCGACGAGAAAAGAGACATAAATAACTTTCTCCCAACACTATGCTTCAACCCATTGATGATGACACTTATCCATGATCCTTGTAGGCCCGCTTCCTACTACTGATGGCACGCAAATACCTGCAGATGATAAAGAGACAACAAAAAACATAATACAATACATAATAAATGTAAACATATGCTATCTAGCAGATCAAGGAATACCATAATATTTTCATTAAAATTTAGACAAATATACAAATCAGACATCAGATGTTATTATTGATAATATAAAAGGAGAGTTTACAACCTAGGCCTTGATGTTGGAGATGTCCTTTGGTAAAAATTTGAGTCCTTCACCGAAGCTTAAAAGCATTCCTTCTCCTGAACACTTAGGATTTATCACAATTCTAAGATGCAAGGGAATGAGAGTTCATATGAGTCTGACAATGACGAACCAAGCTCTAAAGTTGTGGGAATGAGGGATGTGAATTTATAGGAAGGGAGAAGAGGTTGGGAGCCCATGAAAGGAGGATTAAGGCCAAATTTCTAAGGGTTGAAACCCCATGGCTGAGATCAAGGCTCTAAAATCAAAGAGCTTGACCTTATCACCATCGTTTAACAACCAACTTGCCACCCTTGAGCTTCTAGAGGTTGAAGCTTCTCCTCCATTTAAAGAAACACTTCCAAAAAGGAGACCAATGCCATTTTCCAAGAAATTAGAGCTTTGAAAGCGCTAAGCCAGAATTGTGAAAAGGACATCAGTGTGGTCTTGGCATCAGGAAGGGAACTGCCCCATGAAACAAGTAATTTGACCAAGTTTCTTCTATAATCTTCCAGGGCATATTTCTTTGGATCTTCATGGGATTTCTATAACATATTTCTTGATGGTGGAAACATCGCGCAGGATCCATGAGGGGGAATTTCAGGATCAGGGATGGGAAAATGAGCATGGTAAAAAATAATTGTGTAACAATGGATAGCCCACTTGACTGCTACCTTATTCCTTCAAAGTATGAATGTCTTTATGACCCATACACCTACCCTTCTACCAATATTGTTTTCCTTCACAAGTACAATACTTAGAGCTCTTCTTTCACAATCACCTAAAAACCCTCCAACTGTACTTGGATTTCCATAATTTTTCCCAACCACAGTGATTTATTTTACTAATCTAGTGTCCATAACACTAGCCTCATCTAGGACTCTTCGGATCTTCCACCTAATAGTGATTTTAGTGCTCTCAAAATCACTATTTTTATGTACTAGTTTATTTGTTGTCTAGTCTATGAACAAATATGAAATACTCCTCTTATCACCCTTCTAAAAATTTGTAGATGCTTGAACTAGAATCACAAATCATCCATAACATTCCATTGACCAATTTTTTATAGGCTTCTTTAGATCTCAGTCCAAAACTCTATGGACAGTCCACCAAAATAAACTTCTCTTCATTTCAATCCATTCCTCTTATGGAACACTTCTACTCAACAAGCTAGGTGGAACTAGAGATCAATTAAGAATTCTCCACTTAGACCTTGCAAAAGAAAACATTGAGATAAAGAATGCAGATAGAAATAGGGTGCCAAGACAACATATCCTAATCTAAATTTTTGTTCTTTTATTAGAGAAATAACGCACATAATGGAAAACAGAAGGAAGACATTGAAAAAGAAGGAAGACTTCACCATTAACATAGCTCAAGAATCCTATGAACGTTATTGTATTACTGATGTTCAAAACAGCTACATTACTTCAGTACAATAGATATCTGCAACTCAGAGCTTCCTCAAATCTAGCCTAGCAGTTATCAACTAATCAAGCAGCCAACCATTCCACCAACTAACCAACCAACACTAAAAATGAATCATATATGCATTATTTATCTGCAAAATGAGGAGGTGATAATAAGGTATGGTTTCAGATGTTATTTATTACAAAGATAATGTGTTTTTGACCTTTGAGAGCTTGCAAGGCCCAAGGAAAAAATATCTGAGACTAACTCACTGTAAGAATAACTCCTAACTTAACTTCTGAGCTAAATTTTGGAAATATTTGACTTTACTGCTTTTCAATAACTTTTACAATAATTGTTGGGAAGATGAGAAATATCTCTGACTGTTTGCAATAACTACTGGTGTCTTTATTGAAACAAAACATGTTGTAGGTGGAAATATGTTCTTTTTAGGAAGTAAATGTTTTGGTTAAGTCATTAAAATATGCCTTTGTGCTGATTTGTTTTCATTTATCCTTTAAACCCTATTTTAGGCCTTTTAACTTGGATTCATCCTTTTAAACTGTCTTACTGCTTTATCTCTGCCTCTCTGTATTTTAATTATTTTTATTTTTTTCTATTCATCTCTGTTTATTTATTTGACCTTGATCTTCATGTGGTTGTGCCTTTAACTCTGATTTAACCCTTTAATCCTTGATTTAAATTTTACTTCATTGATCTTCACTGCCACAGTCTGTTAACTGTGTTTTTCCTTTTACTATGCCTCTGTCTTCAATTGTTTGTGTAGTGGAGCAATCTTTTTCTTCTGTGAATGTCAATGGTCACCAATGATCATGGTTCATTGGTGTTTTTGCTCGATCTTATGCTTCTGGCCCTTCTAATCAAATAAGTTCTCTGGATCATCATCCAGAATGCTTATTTGAACAACTTCGAGACCTTTATAATTCCATATATGTTTCTCCGCCATGAAACCTGCACAATACAAAAAATTGTTAGCTTAAAACCTGCGTCGGGGGCATTTCTGTGTTTATATAAGGTTTTCAGGTGTTATGGTCATTCATAGAGGTGGTGGTCACATATTGGGGCTTTATCACGAACCCACAGGGCCTCAAAGCTTTTGAATGGAGGAGGCGGTATTGATTTATCGCGCAAAGGGAAAAATGTGGTTTTTGCATGCTATGAGGAGTGGTAAATAGTTTTGGGGCAGAAGATGCGATTCCACTCAATGGGTGACACGTAGTAGTGCGGACATGGGCGAAAAAAGCCCATTGCGCAAGGTTAGGGGTTGTTTAACTCCTGTGCAAATAATGGTGCGATACGGGTTTTGGGCCATTGGATCTCGAGGGACAGAGATCAACTATGGTCGAGTAAAAGGAGCGGTGGGTAGGTGAAAAGGTGGGGCTCGAGGGTTTAAGAAATAAGCAGAAATGTGTTTTATTTAAAGGAACAGGGAAGGGTCATAGGGGATTTTTAACAAAGGTGGGGGGTTCAAAAATATTAACGTGAGGGCTTTAATATTTATTAATGGTCGAGTTTATAAAACAAAAAGGAGTCATGTTTTTATATTAAAAAATAGAGTTTTAATATATAACAAAGGGTCCTGAAAGGTTTATATTTTGATTAAAAACAATTTAAAAAAGGGGTTTTTTACATTGTTTTAAGGAAATGATGGAAAATGATGAAGGTGAGGGGGTTTAGTGAGAAAAATGAAGGATTTAGGTGGGAAAAGAGGGTGAAAATGAGTGAATGAGGCTTTGGGGTAGGGAAAATGGTGAGAATGAGGGAATTTTAAAGCCCAAAATGAGTTCTTAAGCGTAGTAGGAAGGTGTTTTTAGAAAACGCAGGGTGAAATACAGTGAAAAAGGGTTTTATGAAGATAATGAAGGCAGTGAGATTTCTGAAGATAGTTGATAGTCAAGGAATGCTATCTTCAGCAGATTGTAGAAAATCCATAGTCACCTATTGAAACTATAGAATACAGGAGGATAACAGTAGCTCCAACTAGGGAGGCCAGCTCCGTTAGGAGGTGTCAAGAACCTCAGAGTTCAAATCTCTAGAAATTTCAGATCAGTGCCTTGAATATATTTGGCAGATTTCTCATTCTTCAATTGCTTATTTTATGCTTTCCTTTGTAACTGTGACCTTTAAGGTCTGAGAAACATGTTTGCTTCAACTCAACTCTACCTACCCATCATACTTTCCTATCATTTTTTCTTAATTTGTGTGCATTTAGATTAGCAAACCTTTAACATCATTTTTCTTTTAAAAACATGAAACTATCTATTTATACTCTTATATCATCAAAAGGCTTAGATTAGACTAATCAGATATTTTATTTATCTACCTAATCTACCTATATGTCAAGATTAAACATTTTGACATATTTTCATTTCTCTAATCTATCAACAGGAAATTCAAAGCATGACCCAATCAAGATTAAGCAGTTTGATTTGTCATAAGTTGTGGAATTTTGGACAAGCTACACACAGATTTTATTTTTGCAAAAAGTAAAACTTAAAACTGAGGGCTATAATCTGGAATTTGTTGTTCATCCCTCTTTTTCTCTTTCTTTGGTTCAAATTTGAACTTTGGAACCAATATTTTTCGAATCTTCTGATAAGCCAAGTTTAAACGGTTTGGAAAATCTTCATTCATTATCCTATCAGAAAAAATTCAATTTTTTTTCAATCATGATTAGACTGTATGATTGAACAAAACTTCCTCTTCAAAATTAGTAGCATTTGGACTTGGACACTATCAAAAACATTCTTTTTTGGTATGGGACTTTACCTTTTCTTTTTATCTTCCCTCTTTTTTTTGTGTTTGTTTTTCTGAGTTCTCTTTAAACAATGTTATATACAATGAATAAAGCTTCAAAATGAGATTTTCAATGCTTGAGCATCCTGGCATTGACAGGACCTCCAAATAATTATTTTCCATCCATTTCTTGTTGGAAGAATTTATTGTTACCTCTTGGAGAATGGATGATGTATGGACCTTTCCATAGGTTGTCAAATTTTCCATGCTTGCCTTTGTCCTCTCTTCTTGAGTCCTATTTTAGCACTTTGTCTCCAATGTTGAAATCATTTTCCTTAGTCCTTTTGTCAAACATATTCTTGATGTTTTCCTGCACTTGCTGTGCTCTGTTGTATATTTCTTCTCTAGTTTGTTGCAACTGGACAATCTGATTTATTCTTCTTTGCATATTATTTTCTTCAGACTGTACTTCTTGGATGAGCTTCATCACTGGCACTCCCAAGATTGTTGGGAAAAATGCATCTGCTCCATACACTAGCTGATAGGGAGACATTCCAATTGATTTTTTATTTGTTAATATGTCTGCGCATAGTGCATGTACTAGTTTGTTGTGCCATGATTTTTTGTTCTCTTCCGACAACTTTTTAATGATGTTCACCAAATTTTTGTTTGAGGATTGTGCCAACCCATTTCCTTGAGCGTAATAATTTGTAGAATGGCTCAATGAAATATGATATTTGTGGAAAAAATCCACCATTTTCTTGGATATAAAGGCAACAACATTGTTAGTAATAATATTTCTAAGACAACCAAATCTAGACAAAATGTGATTTTCAAGGAATTTGATGATTACTAAGTCTATGGAAGTTCTAGAAGGGATGGCCTCTATCCATTTTGTGAAATATTTAGTTGCATTCAAGATCCATTTGTGCTGCAATGAGGAGGTAGGGTGGATTTCTCCAATAAAATCAAGGACCCATTGTTGAAAATGACACTTAACAGAAATAGTATGCAAAGGTAATGGCATCAGTTTCCTTTTGCCCTCAAATATTTGTCACTTATGGCAAGAAATTACCATTTTATGGATGTATTGAAGAGGGTGGGCCAATAGTAACTAGCTCTAAGGATTTTATTTTTTATTGTAGTTTCCCAATAGAGGTGGCCTCCACATTCTCCTTCATGAAACTCATGCTTGATCTTATCTGCATCATCCTCAGGCAAACATTTAAGCAATATACCACTAGAATGTTTCCAATATAAAACTTCATCTAAAATTAAGAAGTTTACATCTTTTAACTTTAAGAATCTAGCCTTTGTTTTGGAAAAACGAGGAGGAACATTCAAATTAAAAAGCACATATAAAATATCAGCATACCAAGATGAGTTCAGAAATGATTCTTTAATAAGTGGAGTTGCCAAATCCTCATGTTCATCTAATTTACAGTGCTTGAAAGTTTGTTTCAGCGATGAGTTTAGCCAGTCCTTACCCTTTGATTAGCTTAACGAGCTTTATTTCTAGATCATATTCTAATATAACAACAATCAACTTACCTATTTTTCCATCAGGATCTTGTGTGAGTATGTCTTTTACCACTGAGTGAGGAAAAAATGCAATAATGTGTGAGTGAAGAATGTAAACTCTGATATATTTTAATTCCTTGATGAAGGTAAGAGCTTATTTTTTATTATGTTATATTTCAGACGTGAATATCTTAATGCCTTGCTGAAGAATGCTATGGGCTATTCCTGTCCTTTTATATTTTTTTGTAGTAGGACAACAACAACTGTATGTTCTAATGCAAAAGAAAATATGAAGAAATCTTTGGTAAAATTAGGGCTGATTAGAACTGGTGTTTGGGTAAGTGCTTGTTATACCATTTTAAAGGATTGTTTTTCTTCTATGGTCCATTTGACTCCCATTTCTCTTTTAAGCATGTTTGTAATTTTTCTTAGGAGTTCTGCAAGGTTTGGTATGAACCTTCTTAAGAAATTTTTCTTCCTAATGAAATATTGCAACTCTTTGATGTTTCTAGGATGGCTGATTTGGAATATTCCATGAATCCTTTTTGGGTCAGTCTTAATCCCTTTTTCAAATATGATGTGGCCTAAAAATTTTCCTTCTTGAAGGCCAAACAGAGTTTTCTTGGGATTCAAAGGTAAACCATACTTTCTACACTTTTCAAAGACTTTTCTTAAGTGAACTAGGTGTTCTTCATCAGTTTTTTAATAGACTGTGATGTCATCAAGGTATATCACAATGAAGTAACCTATCTCTTCTAAGAAATCAATGTCCATGGCTCTTTGAAAGGTGGCCCCAACATTCATCAACCCAAAAGGCATTTTAACATACATGAAGGTGCCCCAGGGTGTAGTGAAAGTTGTCTTATGTTGATCATCTGGGTGTACTAGCACCTGATTGTATCATGAAAAGCCACCTAGCAAAGAAATTCTTTTAGAACCTACTACCATGTGTAAGATGTGATCCATTTTTGGTAAAGGATAGTTGTGTTTTAACGAGGCTTTGTTTAAATTTATGAAGTATATACGCATAGCCGAATTTCTCCTATTTTCTTCCTCACCATTACAAGATTTGAAACCCATTCTGAGTACCTCAAAGGGACTATTATTCTTGCATCATACATTTTCTTAATTTCTTTATCAACCAAAGGTAGTGCACAAGGTTTATTCTACATAGTTTCTATTTAAAGGGCTTCTTGTTTTCTTTGAGAGGGATCTTATGCTGGATTATCTCAGTATCATATGACTTTAAATCTTCATAGATCTAGGCAAAAACATTAGTAAATTATTTGAAAAGCTCAAGATACTTTTGTTTTATATGAATTGGCAGTGTTTTGGATAGTATTATCATTTTGGGTTCTTGCTCACTGCCTATATTTCATTCTTCTATTTCAGCTTTAGTGGGTTCCATTTTTGGTTTCCTAGAAACATCATTAAAGTCAAATAGTTCTTCTAGAGGAACTAGTCCCTTTGGAAAGTTATAATTATTGGACTACTACACTTTTTCTGAATTAGTGCACAGTTCTATTTTATGTGGGTGTTCTTTGGTTAACATATTTATATCAGCATTATCAGGAGGTTCTTCTTTGTAAGATTGTTCCTATATAGAGCAGTCTTCTTCATGATCTGAGTCTGATTTTGGCATTTCAAACTCATTTATGGACTGCAGTAAATCTTCTATTTGTTTATCTCCTTCAAACACTTGCCAATATTTTATGTTGTTTGGGACTGCTGGTCTATATTTGAATTGTATTGTGTATTTATTTTTTTGATAAGGTTTTTGACATGTATTGGCTGCAAAGGCTAGACCATTGGCAAGGATGTTTTGATTTCTTGGGAAAAAGGTAAGATCATATTCTATGAATGTTTTCAAGAGGTCAAGGGCATCACATCTATATGCTTTTAATCTGGGATGCTTAGCTGTGTATTCTCCCTTAATCTACCTAATAACTAGCTCTGAATCTCCATGGACAGGTATCCTCTTAGCTTTTAATTTCATCAGTAATTGTAGCCCTAAGAGGAGTGCCTCATATTCAGCTATGTTATTTGTGCATTGAAAGTTTAGCTTGTATGAGTGTGTAATATTCCCAATTATTCCTAAGCTAATTGGAATATTCAATTTTGTTTTATCTCCTTGTTGAAAGAATAAAAGTGTAAAGGAGGTCCATAATACTCCTAAATCATGAAAAAATCAATGCCAAATATAAAAAGGCTAAATCTTCGTTGCTAAATCAAGCACCCTTGGGTGTGAAAAGGGGTTGGAAATTTTTACTGGGTCAACCTTGACCAAATCTACAACATTGTCTTGGAGGAGTGGCCATCAATGAGGCATAGTGCAGTTTTAGATGGAGATGCTTTTTGTGAAAGGAGTGATCTCATTAGAAGTGGTTTAGGGTTTGCAAGCTCTTAACTTATAAAAGGAAGAGGATAGCAGCATTAGAAGTTTTTTTATGATATTATATTTCTAAATATATTGTCTATTTAGACATATATCATTCTCTTGTTGTTTAGATGAGAATTAATGTTTTTTAGAATTGGGTGTTCCTAGTCAGGAATCCCACCTCTTCCCATTGAGTAGCTCTTGGGAGTGTTTGCATTGTATTGTCCACTATCTGGCTGATGTCCAAGCTTCTTCTTTCAACTACAACATAGATCTTGTTGATGATTTTGTTGTCTTTGCAAGCTGCAGCAAGTGGAGGCTAGATATTTTCATATCTAGGCCATTTTAGTGCTCCTTTTTAGTGGAGGAGGCTTCCAATCCATTTTGAGGAGAGTATTGGATGTATTGAGCTTCATTTTTAGATCTTGGCAAGTGGCCAACCACATTTTGATCCCTACAATGTAGTCTTTCTTCTAGATCTACGTTATTTCAATAGGTGCAGTTGCAGGGTGTTTTGGCACACCATCTAGAGAGTTGGTTTTCAAGTGTTGGGGATATGCCCTTCACTTTGGAGATCCATGGGAGGATATCATTATATTATTCATATCATATAAAATCCAGTTCCAAATCTGAATATTTTTGTAGATCTGTAATCTTGAAACTAAGATCTACAAGTTTTACATGGTGTAATGCTAAAAACCCCAAGGGGTATCTGAAGAAGAGCCTATATAGTGTATGGATCTGTTATAGCTATGAATTTTCATGCACTTATTTTTCTAGATCTAAAGTGTAATCTACAGCTATTGCAGCTCAATAAAATAACGTTGTAAGGATTTTTCCAGTCTTAATACATTGTTGCAACACCTATTTTTGAGGATTTTCTTCTATTGGAAACCTGTATTTTATGTTATGCATCTTATGGGACATCCTGTATATCTATTTTTCTGTTGTAAATACAAATTAAGGGTCACCATATTTTCCTCCTACTTTTTCTATGATGATCTGCATTATTTTCCTACTTATCTGCATTCTATTGCTGCATTACCCATTTCGGAATATTACAGTGGTATCGAATCATCATCTTGGCACAACCTATGATTTCTAAGAAGCCAATATGTGTTTTGAAGAAAAATGACCTCTTACCGATAGAGAGAAGAGGTATCTAAAGAAAATACAGAAGAAGTTTGATTACACAAATGACAAAGAAAACAAGGGTAAAACCCCTTTATCTGGAGGAATGAAAGGGAAGGAGTTCTTAAATACTCTTTTCCAACCTATGCATGAGCTTAAAAGATAAATCAAGGGAATGGGGAGGGAAAGACATTAAGATCCCTCAAGAATATTTTCACATGAAGAAAGCCCCAGTTCTTCATATTATGTGTGTGAGCATTTAGCCACACAATCAAATCTACAATGTTGTATCATGCCTACATTCTTGGCAAGAGAAGAAGCAAAAGGAGAAACACCAAAGGAGGAGACTCTTGGTGACTATCTCTAAGAATATGAATCTCAGCCTATAAGATTCAAGGAGCATCTAATCTTTCAAGAGTTTTGTCAACTTAAAGAAGAGAGAAGACCCAACAAATACAATAGAAGGAGAGGGTGCATGCACCACACTTTGGGTAGATTCTTTCTACCTACTTTTGATGGGTCACCCAAGAGCACAACCAAGTCTTGGGTAAGGAATATAGAAACATACTTCTAGCTGCATCAAGTTTCAGAAGAATAAGTGATTAGAGTAGCAACACTACATCTTGAAGGTAAGGCTTATGCCTAGTGGTTATTTGAATCTTCTTCATTGAATAATGCAAATATATCTACTTATGCAAAGTTCACTAGGAGGTTAGTGAAAATATTTGATTTGAAATAATCTGAAACTTCCATGGGAGATAAAACCAAACCCAAGAAATCAGAACCTTTGCATGGTTTGGGAGGATCCATGAAGCCAACTCCATTTTAGAACATTGTTGAGGGGCTAAATATCTGCAACATGCTTTGCCAAGGGAAAAGGCCCCACTTCAGCAAAATCCTTCTTCTCAAGGAGAAGAAATGATGATTTATCTTTCAGGAGGAGATCTACTTCTATTTGGAGATGGAGATGAAGTAATTGCTTCAACTAGAGGAACTCTTGCATCTTTGAAAGAAGTCCCAAAGGATCTTACATGTGAGGATCATGAGCAGCGTGTGTCTATGTTGATAGGCAATGAGGCAAAACAAAGGAGGGATCACAACACTAACATAGAAGGAGATGATCCACCATCACATGGAGGTGAGGATGGAGCAATTTCTCCAATCAGAATCACTCTTGCATCCTTAAGAGTGATACCCAATTATCATGAAACTTCCTCACAAGAAACATAGATAAATTTGCACAGTGGAAGTAGGGATATGATGATCCCATCTATTATGCATATGAGGATGACCCATGAGACATCATTATCTTGTGGTAAACCCCCTAAGAGACCACCTGATTCAGATTTGGTGAAATGTGTCTCGCATCTTGATGCTCCATTCATAGATCCAGGAAGGAAGGGAGCACTAGAATACCGCAACACGATGCTGAGAGTGTTGGGTGAGCTCAAGGAGGAGGGAGATACTCTTCCAATAACACCATTATTCACTCTCTCATCTCCTACTGCGCTGAGAGAAACTGCTGCAATATTGGAGGATGACACTGTCATGGGGCAAGGAGAGTAGTCCTCGGCTATGGAGACTCATAAGATGATCTCACTTGCAGAGAAATATTCTATACATGGAAGAAGATGGGGGTTACACAAGCATACTTTGGCAAGGCCAAGGAGGTTTTGTATAGATTATAGCCTTCCATGGGAGAATAAATTCCAAGAACTTCCATCTTTATTTGAGCATGTGCATATGCAAGAAGGGCAGCAAGGAGGGAATAGAAACTTCCCATCACATACCTTTGGCATGGGAGATCTCAAGGAGGAGATACATGGAAGGAATGACCTTCCAACTTATAGCTTTGGCATGGGAGATGTAAAGGAGGAGAGAAACCATATGGCAGACATTTTTTTTAATATACCATCAGCGCTATCACTATGGGAGGTTGATCCATATTGGAAATCCCAACTGTTGGTGGATTACTCCAAGGATCTTCACACTTGCATGATACTTGATCACCAGCTGCATGACAGTGGCTATCTATTCCATGAAGGATTAATCTATTATCATGGTAGGATCTTCTTGTCTAGAGCCTCCAAACTCAAGGAGAGGTTACTAAAAAAGGCCTATGAAGGGTTTTGTTTCAGCCACACATATTCCATGAGATTCTACAACATCATCATGAGAAGCTACACTTGCAAGGGCTTTGAAGGAGAAATATATCAGAATTTTCAAAGATGCATGTACCTTGTGGAGATGGGGTAGCAACATAACTCTATGGAAGAGTTAAATCATCCATCTCTTTCTCTTTTTGAGGAAGGGGACAAATCTATGCACCACTCCATTTTCTTGAGGAGAAATTTTGGTGAAAAATATGCTCATGTAAATAATGTTTCATTTGATTATTGTTTGCATTCTTTCACCATGTTTATGCAGGCCATGAATCGAAGGAGGGTTATTATACCTTATAAAATTCATGGCCAACTTTGGGTCACAAAAATTTCTGAACATGGCCACTCCCTTGGAGGACAAAGGGATATTTTGCTTCATGATGGGTGTATTCATAAAGCACCAAATATATCTCACACTTTCAGACATAGTGAGATGACATGGGAAGAAATTAAGTAGTGGGGAAACCAATTACCACATCATGATTTGATGTAGGCAGGAGATGCACTGCACTGGTTCCACATGTGGGACTATGACCCACCTCCATATGCACCAATATCTATTTTCATGTATGTAGTTTTGATCCCATAAATTAATGATGTACTTGTACTTTTTATGGGAATGTATGGAGGGAGGATGGGAGGTATGTATGTGCCCTATGGGATGGAGATTATCCATGTATCTTATGTTACATGTTTTAGGGAGAACATTGAGCAATCCATGTTTGTTTCATTTGAGCTATTGTCTTCTTATGGGATGGATTATTTACATCTCATGAGAACTTTGGAGGAGCAATTCATTGAGGGTTGGATTGGTGAACACTTAGCTTATAGAGGAAGCTTATCACATTATGGTGTCACCAATGGAGGAGGAGAAGAGTTACAACACTCACCTTATCAGTTGCCTGAGGGCAAGAAACATTTGGGAGGGGAGGACTATAATATTCCCAATTAGTCCTACGCTAATTGGAATATTGAATTCTATTTTATTTCCTTTTTTAAAGAATAAAAGTGTAAAGGAGGTCCATAATACTCCTAAATCATGAATAAATAAATTCCAAATGTAAAAAGGATAAATATTGGCTACTAAATCAAGCACCCTTAGCTGTGAAAAGGGGTTGGACACTTTGACTGGGTCAACCTTGACCAAATCTACAATGTTGATGAGGCACATCGCAGATTTAGATGGAGATGATTTGTGTGAAATGAGTGATCTCATTTGAAGTGGGTTAGGGTTTGTAAGCTCTTAACTTATAAAAGGAAGAGGATGGTAGAATTAGAAGGTTGTTGATGATATTATATTTCTGAATATATTATCTGTTTATAAATATATCATTCTCTTGCTATTTAGCTGAGAATTAATGATCTTTAGCATTGGGTGTTCTTGGCTGGGAATCCCATTTCTTCCCATTGAGTAGCTCTTGGGAGATTTTGAATTGTATTTTCCACTATCTAGCTGAAGGCCAAGCTTCTTATTTTTACTACAACGCATATCCTCTTGAGGGTTTGGTTGTCTTTGCAAGCTGCAACAAGTGGAGGCTACATATTTTCAAATCTAGGCCATTTCAGTGCTCCTTTTTAGTGGAGGAGGCTTATAATCCATTGGGAGGAGAGTATTGCATGTCTTGAGCTTCATTTTCAGATCTTGGCATGTAGCCAACCATATTTTGATCCCTACAATGTAGTCTTACTTCCATATCTACGTTATTCCTATAGGTGCAGTTGCAGGGCGTTTTGGCACACCATCTGGAGAGTTGGTTTTCAAGTGTTGGGAATCTGCCCTTCACTTTGGAGATCCATTGGAGGAGATCATTATCTTGTTCAAATTAGATCATATATAGTTCTAGATTTGAATATTTCTGCAGATCTGTAATCTTAAAACTTAGATCTACAAGTTGTACATGGTGTAATGGTAAAAACCCCAAGGGGATTCTGAAGAAGAGCCTATATAGTGTATGGATCTGTTATAGATCTGACTTTTCATGCACTTATTTTCTCTAGATATAAAGTGTAATATACAACTTTTGTAGCTCAATAAAATAATGGTGTAAGGATTTTTCCAATATTAATACATAGTTGCAGCACCTCTTTTTGAGGATTTTATTCTATTGGAGACTTGTATTTCATGTTATGCATCTTATGGGACATCTTCTACATCTATTTTACTACTGTAATAAAAATGAAGGGTCTCCATATTGGCCTCCTGCTTTGTCTATGATGATCTGTGTTATTTTCCTACTTATATGCATTCTATTGTTGCATTCCCCATTTGGGAATATTACAAATTGGCCTTCTGCATGATTGTTTTATGTGTTATGCACCCATACTCCTACTCCTGAACCAGTTTTTCCACAAGAACCATCAAAGCTCATACTCCAAAGAGATTTAATTTCATATTTATCATTGTGTTGGTTATTGTGGCTGCCACTATGTTTGTCATTGTCTTTTTATTTATGTTCCGTATTATGTTTGTTGTTATATTCTATTTGGGCAAACTATTTTGACTATTCCTCCTCTTTTCCCTCTTATTTTACAATTGTTTTCTTATTTCCTGCTACTTGTTAATTAACATTTTCATCATTGTAAAGGATAAATGAATCAATATCAATGTTAATAGAATAAAGAGGGGAGTTATCTGGTTTTTATTGACTTCTAACCATTTATTTCATGTGATTTTCTCTATACAATCTTCTTGGTTGACTAAAGACAGGGATGGTGGCATAAGTCATGTCCATTTGGAGGGTACCTTGGAGTTTAGCTCCCCATGATCTTGAAAGGAGAATGCCATATTTAGGAGGAATATCGGCCACTACAATATCCATTACTAGGCTCTTGGCTAGTATTTGTGCTATATTAACACAAATATCTTTGATTAGGCCTAGACATTTAACTCTACTGGAATCAAATGAGTATAAATCTTTGTATGGTCTAGTTATCTCAAGGCCTAATATTTCCATTACTACTTTTGGAATGAGGTTGTGTGAAGCTCTTGAGTCTAACATGGCATTGTGGAGAATTTTATCATGGATGTTTAAACTGACATAAAATGGAGGAACACCTCCCTCTTGAAAGTTACCTTCTACTTCTAGTCCAAACAGAAGTTCAGGTTTTTCATCATTTAAATTCACAGAATCAAAATTTTCTCGTATGTTTAAATATTTCAAAAGTTTGGATCTATATACATCTTGAGTGACTAATTCAGTAAGAGGAATAGATATTTTAATCTTGGCACTTTCATTCTCTGTACTGAAATGTGTCTGATTTTTTGAAACGTTCAAATCAGCCTTTTCAGACACTGTTTTCACATCCATTTCAGCTTGCTAGTTTTTATTAGGAGGCTTAGTTAAAAAAAAATTATTAGGGGCACTAGCTGTGTTGCTAGTGCTGCTTTGGTCACCACTGTACTTTCCACTAGCTTGGCTATTTTTTTTTTTGTTTTTATCAGAACATTCAGCCATTGTGTTTGTATTTTTTGTAATTCTTTAGGAATGTTTTCAGGGAACTTCCTAGTAGAAATTTTAGAGGTATTTCTTCAAGGAGTGTCTTGATTTTTCTTACTTCTGAGGTAATATCTTCTATGTACTTCCATGATAGAATTTTTCAAAGCCTTGTTTATACTCTTCATATTCTAGGCTTTCTTCCTCATTTTGTGTAAATATGTCGTGTTCTTCCTTAGTGAAGAAAACAATATCCTCATTATTTACTCCCATTAGATTTATGTGTCTTTCCTTTGTTTCTTCAATTACCCCCTCAACTTCATCAACCTATTTTTCTTGGAAAGGAGGCCTGATCTGCTGATCAAGACCTCTTTGACTAGTTTGAGGGGAATTTCTCCTAAAGTTTTGGTTTTGATTTTTATTTTTATTTATGTTTTGAAGAGTTGTTTGGTTTTCTCTAGGATAATCTCTCTCATTCATGTTTATTCCCTCCATAATTCTCTCCATGGTTATAACTAAGTTATCAATCTTGGATTCAGATGATGTAGGTGAAAATTCTTCCCTATATGTAACCCTCTTTTCATTTTTCATTTTAGGTCTTTTGGCAATCAGATTTGCCTCTACACTTATTGCTCCCCTTTGCATGTCTTCTAACGTGAGGGGTTCTCTTTCTCTTAATTGATAGGTCATTTCTGGATCAAATCCATCAAGAAATTTCATTAGAGCTAGACCTTGTGGACGTTTCATATGGATAGGGAGGGTATGTATACACTATTGAACCTACTGCAATATTCTTGAACAACTTCTCCAATATTTCTCTTAATGTTTTCATATTCTGATAAGATTTGGAGAGGGTTCTTCTTGACTTCCCATTTGTTTAATAATAGTTGATGAAAAGCAGGGAGGTCATTTATGTTATTAGGTTTTATGGCTTTAAACCATTTTCTTACTTCTCCCCCTATGATTTGAGTAGACATTCTGAGTTTAACAGTTTCATCATCTATTTATTATCTGTCAAAGTAGTCATTCATTATGTCCACATGTTGTTGAGCGGTAGTAGAACTACTTGCATCATATAAAGGAATCTTGGACTGATAGTCCTATGGTACAACAACTAAAGGCAATGGTATAAGTAATGGAGCATACCATGTTGCCATGATATTATGTAGGGGAAACAAAGGAGGATTAACAAGAGGAGTGTTTACAGAAGGATGTATAGGGTTAAATGGAGGAAGGTGAACAGTAGGGGATGAGGTTAGTACAATAGGACTCTGCTGTAAGGTGTATGGATCTAAAACTATCTAGGTTACCCAATTCTGATATCTATTCCTAGACAAGCTTTTTCCTAGGGGTGATTTAGAGAGGATATTCTGCAAGTTTTTGAGGTTTTCAGGTAGGGAACTTGCTTTGTGGATAGGTCCGCCAACAATTGGACTTTTAGATCTAGGAGACTTCCTAAGGATACTTTCAATATTGCCAACTATTGCAGGAGGATTTGGGTCAAGATAAGATCTGGTATGGATTCTTCTAGAAGACAGAATTTGGACCCAAAAATCAGAAAGGTTTAAAAGGTATAACAGTTTTGAAAAAAAAAAAATCTGTGGAAGAAATACTTATTCCACAAAGTATTTTTGACTAGGTTATGTTGATGCGTGATAATAAATTTTTTTTCCCAGTGGATTCTATAGAGAACCAGTGGAGTCAACAGGCCTACTAAAAACTAGTGGAGTCACCAGGTGGAGGGTTTTTAATTGTTCTATAGCTAGATTTTGTCCACCATCAGTAACCAGGTACCATTCTTGGCTAACACTTGATTCATCTAAGTTAGAATGAGATTTTCTGAGTTTTTTTAGGTTATATTTAAGCTGTTTATTTCTTAGTATCCCCAGTATGGTCGCCACTATGTTGGTGCCTCATGATTTGTAAGATTGACAAGAAAAAATTCTATAGGGAACCACATCAAACCACTTTGGAGTCCATGGACCTAGCCTTTCTGGACTCAGAGAGAGCTCTCTCTATATAAGTCTTTATAAATGATATGTCTTTATGTTTATGCTTTGATTTTAGGCTAGTTATGAAGTTCTGAGGACTTGTTTGTTTTGATTGATTAGTTAATTGATAGATCAACAGTGTGACTAATTGAGGGAGTGTTTCATATGAATAGATAGACCATAAGAGACATTAATCCATTGGGCTCTAGAGACATAAAAGGATTTAATTGTTCATTAACTCCGCAATGGTTTTCATAGGGAAATCTAACTATATCAAGTGGATCTCTTAGATTAGATGGAATATGAAATGACAGTGAGTTGTGAAAACAATAAAACAAAAGGGAAATTAAGAATCCTTTAACTCTACTTCAACAAGAAAAGCCTTTTAGGTAACTATTTGAGAAAAACCAAAGGAGAGGGCATACCATAGACTTCTTTGGCCAGAATTTAATAAGAAAACCTTTAAGACAACAATCCAGCAACCCTAGGATTACTTTCAAACAAAGAAAAAATTTAAGATAACAACGAGTGCAAATAAAGAGTAAGATAGACTTGTCTTCTTTAATCAAACACTCTAAATACCTTCAAAGCAATAGTTCAAGACAAACCAAAGGAAAGGGCATACCATAGACTTCTTTGGCTTGACTCTCTTAAATTATCTTCAAGACAACAAGCTAGGTGGGACTAGAGATCAATTAACAATTCTCCAATTAGACCTTGCAGAAGAAAACATTGAGACAAAGAATGCAGACAGAAATAGGGTGCCAAGAAAACATATCCTAATCCAAAATTTATGTTCTTTTATTAGATAAATAACAGACGGAATGGAAAAAATAAGGAAAACATTGAGAAAGAAGGAAAACTTCACCATTAACATAGCTCAAGAATCCTATGAACGTGCTTGTATTATTGATGCTCAAAATAGTTACATTACTTCAGTATAATAGATCTCTACAACTCAGAGCTTCCTCAAATCCAAACTAGCAATTATCAACTAATCAAGTAGCCAAATAGTCCATCAACTAACCAACCAACTTTAATATCCCAAAATAGGGAATTTCCACAACAATAACAATATCTTAAGATATTATTAAGTTGGAGCTTTAGAAAAATAAGCACATAGTGGTGTAAATCAGCTCATAATATGTAAAGGAACATCTCATCCTACAAATGAATGATCAACAACAAGAATCTAGCCTATACACTGCTTCCAAAATGGAGAAATGTAGCAATAAAGGGCATAAAATGGTTGTCTTCAGAAAATAACGCTATATATGTGAGAAATGGGACTTGGATCCCTTAGAATATAACATATAAAACTCACATCTATAATTGGAGTCGAAAAAAATCCCTCTAGCCAACATAATCAGATCTCCCAAAGCCAATATGACTCAAATAAGCCCAAACCCCATAGCTTAACTCATGCAGAAAGGACTGAAGCAAGTACATCGTTATTTTAATAAGGGTTTATGAAAAAAATAATGAGAAATAATAGATCTGGAGTCTACAAGAATCCAATGGCTGAGAAAATGGAGATTCCTCCCTCTTTATACACAATAAGGATAACCCGGCAAGGGTTTTAAGAAAGTATAATGTATAAAAGAGAAGATACGCAGATCTAGATCTATAAAATGTAGATAGACTACAACTCTGTATAATATGGCTGAAATATACAAATAACAGAATAAGAATGCTATATAGGCCTTCCGGGAGAAGGGTTGGCCCTTCCTCCAAGAAACTAGCTCAGGATCAAGGGTCTTAACCCTGCTACTGCAACTCTAGGAAAAATAACACAATTTCTGCAAATAACTGTGCAGTAGATGATGTAGAAATATTTGGACGCATGCCAAGATGTACAATGAGCTCAGAAATCTCCTGTATAGATCTTGCAAAGAAAGGGGGAGCTCCCTCCTTTGAAAGATAATCCTAGAAGCTGGTGTTGTAAGTCTTCCATCGCAACACCCTACAACAAAATGTTCCCTGATATAGGAATAATGCTGTAGCTAAAGGAGGATGATTGGCCTCAAGCCTAGATGTGGAAAATTTCTGAACAATGCTCCTCCAAGAGTCCTCTCAAGTAAGGAGAAGGAATCGCAAGGCATACTCAACTCAACAAATGAAGAATGATCAATAGTCTAAGCAGACCAAAATCAATACTCAATAAGCTAAACTCAAATGTATTCTATCTTTCTCCTTATAAGGATTTTCAGCCTCCTCACCTTGGGTCCCACCCCATTAGGTTTTCCAACACCATATGATCACTTTCCCTCCAAAACTGTGTTGTAGCTCTATCAAGGCTACTTCTCCATACTGCGCTGTTGACTTAGTCAAATTGACTGAATCAACATGATTCTCTTCCTGTTCATACATGGACAGTGAAAAATCCAGCTACTAATATGTCCCCTTTTCACACCAAGAGGGCTTTTATGCTAATACAAGAGAAGTAGGGGTCTCTTTCCTCCATTTATTCACCTACTAAGTGCAAGAACCAAAATTTAATATTCCCATTAGCTGCATGCTAATTTTAGGAATATTACAGTCCTCCCCTCCCAAATGTTTCTTGTCCTCAAGCAACTGCAAGGATAGAACTGGAAAGTCTCCTTCCCTCTTCCTATAGAATCCTCATATGATGAGCTCTCCCAAGAATAAGATGTTGTCTCAACAATGAAGCTCCATAGTGTCTCTGCCAAGCATACAAGTTAGCATTTGGTATATATCCCAAATGGGTATCATCATGCAAAAGTAAAATACTCAAGGAAGCAACTATGTGTTGTCTAGAGGTCCTCTCAAGTCATGGATCTTGAAATGCATGGGAAAATTTCATTCCCAACTGAAACCTCCACCCCCAAGCTCTCATCCATATAAAATGAGTTACCCTCCAACATGGAAACTCATGAAGAATATCCTCCACCTTTGGCTCATGAAGTGTAGGTGGGTTGAATAGATGAACATGATAGGCAAGAGGGCCTATCCCACGCTGTCCACCTCTCCACTTATGATAAGTGTATAGGGCATGCTGATGTTGGGATACAACATGGTTTCCCTCAAGTGGCAAGAAGAATATTGAGTCTCTAAGGATCCTCTCTCCAATGTCATGAGCCATGCCAACCCAAACCATTCCATATAAGATGAATGGCACATCATCACCATATGGCATCCAAATTAGAAAAATGCTAAAGGTTGTGTGCAAGTTTGGATGGTACAAATGGTTTTCCAAGTGGATACTACGTAGTCTTCCCAACTGCTGTTTGAGAATATCATGTGGCAAGTGGTTCTTCAATAAGTTACAAGATGTACATGTTTGCTCCTCTACCATGGGGTAGTAAGCAACAATGGATATCAGCTGTACATAATCAAAATAACAATACACTTGCCCAAATTCATGTAAAGATGGGCTACTAGAAATATAAAGATTGGCCCTAAAGTGACCATGAGACCCAAAAATACTCTTGCTCTCTTGTGAAGAAATCCACTGTTCATATATGGTGAGAAGATACAAATACTCAATAGAGTAATCAACAAGTACAAAATTATGTTTCTTACCATACATAGTGAGTAGGCTGAAAGTGAGGTCCATGAATGAGTCCTCCCATGAGAATCTCCTCATAAGAATCTGCAAAAAGAAGGGATACATACTCTTCTTGGAACACTCCATCAATAAGAACATACTCCCAAGTGACAGCACTGTAGGCCTCAGTGATAAGGCTCCATGACCCCTCCCTTTCACATTCCACATGCCAAATCCATCCACCATCATGCTGCTATGTGGGAATATCTTCTTCCTATATGGAAGCCTCTCATGATCCTTCAATGCTGAAGGGTAGCCTCCTCGCACTTTGAATGTGCCCTCCTTCTCTCTGGAAATATCATGATAAGTATGGGAAAAATTATTTCCATACTCCTGCAAGTGTAACCACAGCAACAAAAAATCTTGTTGCTCCCTCATCTCTCCCTCATACAAGCCATAGAGTAAGATCATGATGTTTGTCTTGTATGATGCCCCATACAAACAAATTTCTTATTGTTCTATCATATGGGTGTCATGCCATGCCTCCATCCACCACATACCTCCTGACAAAGGGTATGACCCGGGAAGGTCAAACTCTCTCAAAGGTAGCCAGCGCAGCTACGCTGTGTCATAGATCTGCAAGTGGTTCACCAACCTCTTTCTCTCCATCCACCTCCATTCATCCAAATGTGGATGCCTCCAATCATTCTCCCCCTTGGTATCTTCCCAATGAAGACTACCAATCTCCCAAAGCAAATATTTCTCCTTACACCTCATGGGAAGTTGAGATGTAACCCCTTGGAGATATTTTAGAAAAGACCTCACATCAATGATCCTCTTGAATCCAACAGGATCCAAGTGTGCTGAAAGTAAAACATCACCAGAAAGTGTCACAACACTCATTATGCCCTCTAAAATCCTACACCCTAACTCCTCATGCTAATGCAACTCAATAATGGTGCAATGGAATGGATTTTCATCCCTCCTTTTTTTAAACCAAGGTTACACAGTGCAGTGCAAGCTTGTTTCTCCACTTCAGCAATGTGTTTTGATCCTTGACCATGTGAGGACAAATTTCCAAGGTTTCCCATAAGATTTTCTGCAATGATAGGAATTGGAAACACATGCATACCTTGGTGAGTCTTGGGAACATCTTTTATGGCTGCAACGGTTCCTGTCTTCAATTTTTTGGTTGATCCAACTATTGATATGGATGGATGCCCCCTCATGAATGTGACAATGCTAATAAAAGTCTCCTCAAGTGGGGATGAGGACTCCTTCTCTGATCTCTCACTATGAAATATTCTGATCACGCTTTGAGTGAAATATGAAAAAGTAGATACTCTTGCATGAATCACATGGCTGAACCACCAAGAGCTTGCCTTACCCTCCAAGTGCAGTGCTGAGATCTCAACAGCCTCTTTTTCCACTACTGGATGTAGTAGGAAAAATGCTTATAACTTCATCACCCAAACTCTTGCTATACATATGGGTGATCCATTGAAAGTGGAAAATATAAATATATTGCACTTCACCATCCTACTACTGTATGGCCTCCTTTCTTATTTCATTTGGATAAACTGAGGAAGATTTAGAGTCTCTTTGAAAGCTCTAGGTTGGTACTTGTACTCTGCCAAATATCCACTCAGGATCTCATGTTCTAAGTGGTATTTTTGCTCTTCACTCCCTCTATGAGAATAGGAAGTGCATGGGTCTTCTTCTTTCTCTTGAAACCTTCTAGAGGTCTCACTACAACTTTCCCCTTCTTGAAACTCTCTGGGAGTTTCATTGCATCTTTCTTCTTTCATCTGGTGAACCTCCTTGGAGAGGCCCTTCTTAGATATGAAAATTGATGAGAGTAATCTCATCCTATAAATAATTTTGATATCCTCTTCTTATTATCTTCTAAATTGGATCTGAAATCCATAGGTTGAGCCAATATGGCAGCTCTGATACCACTATAATATCCCAAAATAGGGAATTTCTACAACAATAAGAATAACTTAAGATATTCTTAAGTTGGAGCTTTAGAAAACCAATCAAATAGTGGTGTAAATTAGCTCATAAGATGTAAATGAACATCTTATCCATCAAATGAATAATAAACAACAAGAATATGGCCTATACACTCCTTCCAAAGTGGGGAAATGTAGCAATATAGGGCATAAAACGGCTATCTTCAGAAAATAACGCTATATATGTGAGAAATGGGACTTGGATTCCTTAGAATATAACATATACAACTCACATCCAGAATTGGAGTATAAAAAAATCCCTCTAGCCAACATAAACAGATCTCCCAAAGCCAATTTGACTCAAATAAGCCCAAAACCCATAGCTTAACTCATGAAGAAAGGACTGAAGCAAGTAAAACATTATTTTAATAAGATTTTATGTAGAAAATAATGATAAATAATAGATCTGGAGTCTACAAGCATCCAATGGCTAAGAAAATGGAGATTCCTCCCTCTTTATACACAATAAGGATAACCCGGCAAGGGTTTTAAGAAAGTACAATGTATAAAAGAGAAGATCTGCAGATCTAGATCTGGAAAATGAAAATATACTGTAGCTCTATATAAATATGGCTGAAATATACAAATAATAGAATAAGAATGCTATACAAGCCTTTCGGGAGAAGGGTTGGCTCTTCCTCCAAGAAACTAGCTCAGGATCAAGGGTCCTAACCCTGCTACTACAACTCTAGGAAAAATAGCGCAGTTTCTACAAATAATTGCATAGTGGATGATGAATAAATATTTCGCCACATGCCAAGATGTAAAATGAGATTAGAAATCTCCTGTACAGATCTTGCAAAGAAAGGGGGAGCTCCCTCCTCTGAAAGATAAGCCTGGAATCTGGTGTTGTAAGTCTTCCACCACAACACCCTACAACACACCGTTACCTGTTACAGGAATAACGCTGTAGATAAAGGAGGGTACTTGGCCTCAAGCCTAGATGTGGAAAATTGCTGAACAATTCTCCTCCAAGAGTCCTCTCAAGGAAGGAGAAGGAATCCCTAAGTAGGAATGCCTTGTGCTAAACATCACTGCATACTCAACTCAACAGCTGAAGAATGCTCAGTAGTCTAAGTAGGCCAAAATCAATACTCAATAAGCTAACCTCAAATGTCTACTATATTTCTCCTTATAAGGTTTGTGAGCCTCCTCACCTTGGGTCCCACCCCATTAGGGTTTCCAACACCATATGATCACTTTCCCTCCAAAACTGTGTTGTAGCTCCATCAAGGCTACTCCTCCATACTGCGTTGTTGACTTAGTCAACTTGAATGAATCACCATGATTCTCTTCTTGTTCATACATGGACAGTGAAAAAGCTAGCTACTAAGATGTCCCCTTTTCACACCAAGAGGGCTTTTATGCTAATACAAGAAAATTATGGGTCTCTTTCCCCCATTTATTCACCTACTAAGTGCAAGAAACAAAATTTAATATTCCCATTAGCTGCATGTTAATTTTGGGAATATTACACCAACACTTAAAATGAATCATACATGCAGTATTTATTTGAAAAATGAGGAGGTGATCCTAAGCTAGGGTTTCAGATGTTATTTATTACATATTTAATATTTTTATACCTTTGAGACCATGCAAGGCCCAAGGCAAAAATATCTGAAACTGACTCACTATAACAATAACTCCTAACTTAACTTTTAAGCTTTCTTTTGGAAATATTTGACTTTAAGGCTTTTCAATAAATTTTGCAATAACTGTTGGGTAGATGAGAAATATCTCTCACTATTTCCAATAACTATTGGTGTCTTTATTGAAAGAAAACATGTTGTATATGGCAATATGTTCCTTTGAGGAAGTAAATATTTTTGTTTATTCATTTGAATATGCCTTTGTGTTGATCTCTATTCATTTTATCCTTTAAACCCTGTTTTAGGCCTTTTAACTTGGATTCATCCTTTTAAATTGTCTTACTGCTTTATCTCTGCCTCTCTATCTTTTGATTGTTTTTATTTTTTTCTATTCATCTTTGTTTCTTGATTTGACCTTGATCTTCCTATTTTTGTACCTTTAACTCTAATTTAACCCTTTAATCCTTCATTTAACTTTTAATTCATTGATATTCACTGCCACGGTCTGTTAACTGTGTTTTTCCTTTAATTATGCCTCTGTCTTCAATTGTTTGTGCAGTGGAGACATATTTTGGTTCTCTGCGTGTCAGTGGTCACCAATGATCATGGTTCATTGGTGTTTTTGCTTGATCTTATGATTCCGACCCTTATAATCAAATAAGTTCTCTGGATCATCACCCAAAATGCTTAGTTGAACAATTTCAGGACCATTTCTTATATATTAAAACTCTATTTTAGGTGGGAAAGGAGGGTAAAAATGAGGAAATGAGGCTTTGGGGTAGGGAAAATGGTGAGAATGAAGGAATTTTAAAGCCCAAAATGAGTTCTTAAGAGCAGTAGGAAGGTGTTTTTAGAAAAGGAAACATGAGAAATAGTGAAAAAGAGTTTTATGAAGATAATGAAGGCAGTGATATTTCTAAAGATAGTTGATAGTCAAGAAATGCTATCATCAATAGACTGTAGAAAATACATAGTCACCTAGTGAAACTATAGAATACAGGAGGATAACAGGTCCAAAACCCCTTCGCTTGGGTTCTTTGGCGAAAAATACTTTTGTGACCAAACTCACACAAAACCATCTAAATAGGCTTTTGGAGTACATCCAAAGCTAGAAAATTCAACAAAATAGTCTAGTTGTAGTAAGCGTAACTTGGTCAAGCTCTTGTAGTCAAGCGAGGATTTGGTGGGGTTCCCAAGTTGTAAATTAAGGGTAGTTATGAGGGCATGATAGCTAGGGAGAGTTACGGCATGCCAAGGAATGAAAATTCATGCTAACACATGTCATAAAATTTCAATGCATGTCGAGGAGTGTTAAGGACTATCGGGGCATCACAAGGGATAATTAGGTCAAAATTCATGGAAATAAACAAATAAGAGTGTGTGCGAGGGAGTGTCGATGAATTTAAGTGTGCCAAGGATGAAGTGTGTAATAAGAAGCTCATAATATTATTTGTAAAAGGAAAGCCTACGATTTCGATAAGGGGCTCAAAAAATTAGTTTTAGACAAAGGTATACTTTGTGTTTGGCAGAACACTATTTTCCTTTATCTATTAGTTTTATATGACATGTGGCACACTTTGGCCAAATGCTCATAGTTTAAATTATTTTAGAAATTTTCATATTTTACATTGTTGTGTATAAGGTTTTTGGAACGCGGCTTGTTCCAACTTATATATTCTTGTGTGTCTTGTGTATCTTGTGGTTCTTAAAAAATCTCAGTTAATGCTCTATTGTTTATATGAACTAGAAATACATGTGAAATATTGCCTATGTAAGCTATATTGTCCCTTTTTTTTATGACCATGGCTAGATGTGATCCTTGTCTTGGTAAGTTATTAAGTGGGACAAGTTCAACTTGGACATGAGTGGCCTAAGATGAGGTATACGAAGTTCATAGGTGAAGGCACAATCTACTTGTAGTAGGTGAAGTTGGTCAAGTTGTTGTGGCTAAAGCAGGCCAATGTCACATGGACTGCAGTTGCTAAGGACTTGATTTGGTTCCCAAATCATGAAAAAATGTAAGGCTAGTTGTGAGGGCATGACTACTAATGAATGCTAGGGAATGTTAACATGTGCCAGATAGTTTGAAGGCATGTCAAATATGCTAAGATGTGTCAATTTCTAAGGCATGTAAATATGTGCAAGGGTGTGACAATATGTGTAAAGGACTTGTTGAAGGTTCAATAGTGAATTCCTCAACATTAGGGATTCCACCCAGACAAGAGCTTAAAGAAACTCCTTTTCCACTGAAATGGTGGGTCCGACTGGGGATATAGGGACCAATTCATTGGGTGTGGAGCCTGATTATCTTGTTTATTTTGAATCATAGCATTGAAACCCTGTATCTTAATGGGGTGGAAATGCTTCCCATAATTAAACGCTGCCTAGGGGGTATGGGGGGGGGGGGGCAGCGAGGGGTTTCAGGGGCAGCGCCCCTGAAGCTAAAAAAATGTAAAATTTCCTTTTAAAAGTATAGTAATTTCTAGTCAATCTGGGCCATTCATTAGGTGGATGATTTGACAAGAAGTTACGTTTATTTTAGGGTTTTTTTCCCTAGAAGGAAACCCCTCGCTTATATGAGGGTATTGTATTGCGGCTATGTATTGTATGTGTATTCTCAGAGCAAGAAATAGATAGGGAGACTGTGAGAGAGAACAAAGGATATTAAAGTGTATTTGTTGTAGGTTGTGTCTCTTCATTTTGCTGGATAATAGAAAGGAAGGACTAGATGTTCGGGGTGGACGTAGCCCAAACTGGGTGAACCACGTATATTTTTCTCTTTCTAGTTTTATGTGTTTTGTGTTCTTGTGTTTTCCGCATATTTTATGTGTTGCATTTCTCTGTAATAGATAATTTTCTAACACAGTTTCCCGTATAAGAAATAATTTATATAAAAATGGAATGAAATCAACACGGATGGAATGATTTATTCTAATGATAACATATATAAATCTAAATCTAACTATTTCCCTAGATTGGACTGATTTATATGATTATGGAATAATATTTCATAAGCATCAGACAATATAGATCATCGCAAATTAAATGAATATAAGCACATTAAAGAAACTAATAAATTTAATTGATTTAGTTGATGAGGAACATTAATCATATAACAGATCTCTAAGTCACTCATGTAATAACATATCATTAGATACATTTTATCAATAGTAATAAGAATATATGTCATTTCAATACTTATAAGAGAGAGACAAATAGATAGAATCAAGTTTTCTAAAATATCCTTAACATAAAACGATCAATACACAGATAATAGCTTAGTTTTGAAATGGTAGCCTCTGGGCTCAGACTTTCAATTAGATACTTTTGTTCAAGCAATATTGTAAGTTCCAAAAGCCTCCTTCTAAAAAATATGGACCCCTTTCTAAATGCATGAAAGGGGTTTAAATACTAATTAATATTACAAAAATATAAGACTTGCAAAATAATTCTTCTTAATCTAATCTAAACTAGAAAAAATAAAATAGGAAATTAAAATGCATGAGTTATAACAGTCTCATGACTATTTCTCGGATCCACTCTCTAGTTGTTCCTTGAGCTGGCAGGCTTTGATCATATATTCGAGATGGGGGGGATGCATTGGCTGCATTCTCATCTGGCCCATGAATATTTCATCATTGAGTGCTGGAGGAATTTGAACTAATGCATTAGGAAGAAACCTAATTACTCCCAATTGACTGTGAGGCTTGATCAATAAATACCAGTAAATCTCCATATTTACCTTTGTTAAGTTTTCTGTATCAAGATATTTTTTGTTTGATGTTTCTTGCCAATATTGTTTCAAAAGGTTGACTTGCGGCATAATGTCTTTTGGTATTTCCTGGATAAGATTGGCTTGCAGAAGAGAATATTTTATATACTCAGAGATGTTGTAGGACATATTTTTAGCTCTAAATATAGCTAATTCAACACTTTTCATTTTCATGTCCCAGTCTCAAAATATTATATCTTTTATTGATTCTTCAAGACGAGGAAGATCAGTCGCTCTTGCCTACACAATGTCTTGACAATCTATATAATTTCACACTTTATCATTAGTTTCTTCATAATAAATCCTCAAATTATAAATTTTAGTAACTAACTGATCACTTATTTTAATCTATTCCTGAATATGTTTTTACTTCTGATAGAAAACTGTCTGTTGATTTACTAGTAATGTTTCAAGTTCTGTTGCTTCTTTCCTTACCTCATTAAGTTCCAGATTGTCTTGGAGCTTTTAAATGTTCTATTGTAATTGATGAACTATTAGATCCTTCTCTCTAATTTCATTTTTGAGTTTGAGTTTGATTCCTTCAACCTATTGTTGTAGATTATTAATACTTGATTGCAACTCCTTCTCTATCCTTTATTTTTCATTAAAGAATTTTTTCTCCATTTGAGCAATTTTCTGATCCTTGTCCATAATTAATGACTCAATCTTTGTTGAATTATGAATAGTTACTTCTGCATAAGCATGTGAAAATTGAGATAATCTTATAAGTTATTTTCCTAGAGGTGACTGAGATATTTTCTAAAGAAATTGCATTGATGTTGCGTCCATAGGTAGTTCTAGAGAATATTCAATCTTTCATTTCTTCTTTGACCTAGATACAATATCTTTATTCTTTGGAGTGTAAAATACATCCAATGGAAGTATTTCCTCAATATTCAGTATTATTTATGTTTTTGGAAAATAAGGTATGATCTCCATGTCTTGGGCCGATGTTTCTCCTTCTTTCTCCTCTGTATCATTGATATTTAGTATTTGAATTTGTTGAAGAGCGATTTCAGAAAACTTTGTAGTAAATGATCTTTATCGAGTTTCTCCTTAAAATTTTGAGTCATTTAGATTAGAGGAAACTTTTTGAACACTTGATTCACCTATATGAATTATTTTTTTTAGAGAATCTTCAGTAGGAAGAGTTTCTATAAAAATAGCACTCTGATCAGCAGGATTATTAGTATCAAATAATGCTTTTTCAAAACTTTCCTAGTCTTGATTAAACCTCTCTTCCTACTGAATATCCACAATTTCTAGTTCTGCTACTGGTACTGGAACCTAAAATGGAGGAATCAGAACCAAAATTTGTTCTGCTTATGGCACTTGAACTGTAGGAATCAGAATTTGTTATGACATTGGCCTGTGGAACATGTTATTTGGAAAATGATAATTCATTTTTTCTCGATATTGTTTGAATTGTATCAACTCTTATGGAATGAAAATTATGGTTACTATTTGCTTAAATACTGATAATTCTGGGATTAACTCAAACACATTGTCAAATTTATCAAGATCGCTTTTATGCCCACAACTTAACTTGATTTGTTATTTCTCTAGCAACACCATATGAATCATAACTTATGTTGGGTAGAATTGGAAAATTTAAGGGTTTTAATCAATCAATTTCAATATAGGCATGCTTCAAGTTTTCGAGAGTATATGACCCACATGAAATAGGAAAATTTGGCCAAATTGTCTTTTTGGCATCTTTCGGAATTTTATTCAACCCATTACCTACGGTTTGATAAGAAATTTCCTTAGCCAATAATTTATTTGGTATATATAAGGGTAGGACATGAGGGCAATAATGACTTCCAAACATTCAAATGTATGTGTAAAATTCTTCACTGGACCACCTTCATATAGGCTTCAAACTTCTATTGCCTTCATGGGTGACTCTAGAGATTTTTCTTTTGAAAATGACTTGAAAAAACTGGGAGCAATATATCATTACATATTTTAAACATATGAGATTGGTATTTTGATTCCCAAAATAATTCTAACTATACAAAGATGGGGATTTTTACTTCTCTGGTCCATTTCCATCGTAATGACAAAAATTCAATAGAAAAACAGACAACATATAGGATAAAAGAACTCATATAAAAATGATTGATTGTACTGAATGGGAGATTATGATTTTATCTATAGACAATGATACTTCTAATAAAATTATGAGGCAATATGTTATCCAAATCAAGAATTTATCCTTCAGAGGCTGCTTCTATCAAGGGTTTCCAATCTAACTTAAACATGGTTGTATTTGCAAACCCAAAAAGACGATACATCATTGCAACAATTTTTGAGAAAGGGTGTTATCACCAAATTTATCTTGATTGGCTGCTCATCAATCAACTCAATGTAACTCTTTCAAACCACTTCTAACTGAAGATTAGCCTCTTCATTTTGAGAGGGCTCTCTCAAAGGGGATTTATGGTTTTGAATAATGATAATGCTAGATGGCTAACTCTATGAATTGTAACTTGGTTTTGTATGATTGCAGGTTGAAAAATGAAGGCTTGCTACTATTGGGCTATGGAGTCAACATCAGTACTCCTTATGGAAATGGTTATTCACATGGAAGATGAGGCAGATAGAGGTTTTTAATAAAGATAATTCATACACATAACATAGGAAAACACAGTAACTTCACCCTTAAATGAATTCAGAGCATAATATTATGAATTCTGAGTAATTAGAGATAAAATATACTGCAAGTGATTAAACATAAAGATACAAAGCAGTAACACATCAAAAAACTAATGAGAATCTCAGGTCTAGAATTAGAATGTCACTGTGTATTACTGATAGTGGATAAAACATACAAGAAAAAATTTGGTGCAATATTCTCTAACACAAAACTCATAGGGATGGAATTTGTCAAATAAATTTCACTGTGTTCTTTCTTGATGAACTCTTTGCAATCCTATATTGTGAATTTTATACGTTTAAACCATTTTTCACCTCCTCTAGGGATTCCTGTAGCTGATGAGATTCTCTCTGGTGTCACTGTAAGGTTTAGAATTCCAAACTTTGAAGTTGTTCCTATGAACCTGGTGGCAAAATACTTTGAATCCTGTAAATGAAATCCCTGCAACCTATGACATAATTTCAAGCATCTAGTTCTTCTGAAAATCTCCATGGATGTATGGTCTTCATTGATTAAATTCATATCCATGGGCTCATCCCTGTGACAATGGCCACCCTTATTTTTTTTACTTCTTGCAACCACGGATGCTTTAAAGTCTTCAGTACCTCGCTTGTTGATGACACCTGTAGAATTCGAAATTTCCAGCCACCTGCTTGACTCGATGAAGAAACTCTTCAGAAATTGACTCACATGCAAGGATAAATCATAATATGACAAAAGGCTAATTGAGGTAATATTTAATGGTTTAACTAAGAGCTCAAGCTTCAATAATGACACATACAAGCCAAAAAAGGTAATGATGACTTCAAACATGGGTATGTACATTTGAATTTACGATAACAACCTTGAATGACCTCTACCCTTACTGCTCTAATAAGAAAATGACACCTCATACAACTCTGACAAGTCACGTTAAAAAATGGATTTTCGTAGTGAAATTAGTTAAGCCTCAAACAAATTCGCTATGAAACTATTAGGTAGTTTCGTAGTGAAATATGTTGTTTTCCTATGTAAAACGCTATGAAAATTTGAAAAACTGACAGATTCTCCCTTTTGAGTTTTAATGCATGGGGAATGACAACTGACATGATATGGGAATGATTTGACTGAAATGGCATAAATGAAGGTGATCATCAAACTTAGGATAGGCTAAAAATGTAAAAAAATATCCTATACCACATTGAAATGGCTTAGGAGACCTTATCCATTTGGTGAGTGACCTTTATAACCCTATCAAGAAATGTTTCGCAACTTAATGAGTGAAAACAAAGGGATTTTAAGAGAAACTACTGAGTGCATACCGTTATCGTCGCATTTATGCCGATTAGGATCATTTCTCCAATGCTTGATTACCTTTTCAGGGTGTTCATTCTCTCGTATGAATTTTTGAACAAAATGGTTGTCATATATTTTCTGGGGGTCGGGAAATTTATACATATATTTCAAATCTGAAGGTTTAAGAGAACCAATGATCCTTCTGTTTCTAAAATGAATTTAATCCTAAGATATTTTCAAAGGGTCCCCATTATTCTTTCTATAATATTTTACTTATAAAAATGGGGGGTTGTTGTAATACTATAATAGTACTATCAAAAAAAAAAAAAAGGAGAAACAAGTTAAACTACAAGGAAATGAACACATAAGAGTGTTAATAAGAAATCAATTTACCTTTTCAAGGAGGGTCATGCTAGGCACACCAACACTAGGTGGAAATATGTGCGAAGTGCCAAGTGTTAGTGCATTCTAAATGCCAAATCATCCTCTATTGCTTCTCATCTACTTTCCAATAATTTATTTAAAAAAAAATTAATAATAAACCATGCCAAAGCATACCAAGTAACCTTAATGAATTGTAGACATGCTAATACTTTCCAAGCGCCAACCCGTGCCAAGTGCCAATGCATGTTAGGGAGTGATACACATGTTATGAAGTGGAAGGGAATGTCTAAGGGTGTTAAAGTGTGACATAGTGTGCTAATGCATGTTGAGTTTTATGGAGTACTAGGGAAAGACAAGGGAGCACTAGGTTAAAATTCATGGAAGTGAGTGAATATGAGGGTGTGCCAGGTACTGTAAATGAGTGCTAGAAAACATGCCAAGGAGTGAGTGAAAAGGTATGTTAAGCACTAGTAAGGAATGTTAGGGAATATCAAGGCATGTCAAGATGTTCTAGTGTGTGTTAAGATGTGCCAAATAGTGAAAAGACATGGAAGATGTTAAGGCATGCTAGGATGTGTAGGGTGCCAGGGTATGCCAATATGTGTCAATGAGTATCAAGGAAAAAAATAAATAACCAAGCTAAAATGAAAGGAAATGAACATACAAGAGGGTTAATAAGTGAGGAATTTATCTTTTTCAAAAGGGGCATGCTAGGAACAATAATAATAGGTTCCAATACATGCCAAGTTCCAATGTGTGCCAAGTGTTCATGTCCGTTAATGTAGGCCAAAGTGTTCTAGGGCATGCTAGGATAGTGTTATGTTATGCTAGGGCTTGCCAACATGTTCTTGGGTGTCCTAGTCATGGAAATATGTTCTAAGACTAGGTGCCAAGGAAATTTACTGTGTGCCAAATCATGTTAATATTTTCCAAGAGTGTTGAGGAGTGATAGATATCTCTCATTAATAGAATTGAAAAAGCTTCATTATATATTAAATATTACAGTTTCTACCCACACTAGTGGAACTTGATCTAAAGGGAATTTATTAGATAATTAACCTAATAGAGATGAATTATGGATTGAATCATAGGAAAATTGGATTTTCATTACTTGAGGGAAAATATACACACTAATTACTTCTTAACAAATTGACTGACTCTAACCATTATATGGACTTGGACATATAATTAAAAACACTCCACAAAAGTGATCTCAAATTATCTTTGACAAAAAAAATATAGTAACATGAAAATAGTGTCATTAAAAACTCATTGGAATGATCAATGATGACGAACATTTTTTGACCATCACCAAAAGTAATTAAAAAGAGCATTGGCGAGGGTCAATAAAATATCGTCACTAGAAGTGTCACCAAAGAGAGAATTAGTGACGGGCCTTTAAAAACCCTCACCAAAAGTGTCACTCAAAATGGCTTTGGTGAAAAACCTTAAATAACTGTCACTATATGAACTTACAACAACACTTTTTTAAGGACTGTCACGATATGTGACATTGGTGATGAACCTTAAAGGTCTGTCACATACATGATCCTCACCAATGTCCATTTTTATTATAGTGCACTATCAAATTGTGTGTCTATTTTGGTATGCTTTCAAACAACTTTAATATGAAATAGTTTAATTCTTGTATCATCATCTTGAGTTACAGTAGAACAACTTGAAGAACTAGTGCTTTCTATGTTCTTACCTTTCAAACACTTTGTTGTAATCTTGGTTTCATCTCCTAAATCTAAACCTAAGTCATGTTCAATTATTGCAAATATTTTCTCCTTCTCTTTGGTTTTAAGTTTGTTGGGATTTAACTCTAGATGGAGTTGCCAACAATGGTATTCATCATGGCCATTTTTCAAACAAAATTTTCATGTGATTTTATATTTCTCTAATTTAATAGAACCATTTATCTTTCCTTTTCCATTAAACTTACCCTTTCCGTTTCCTTCATACTCAAGGGAACTGTCACTTTTCTCATCTGCGTTGTAATATTCCAAAAATTTAGCTTTCAACTAAATGGAATATTATAGTTTTTTTTATCACTAGGTAGGTGAATAAATGGGTAGGAATGCCCATAAGTCTTCTAAGAAGCAATAAAAACACTTCAAGTGTGAAAGGATACCTTTTTAGCAGCAAAATAAAGCACCTCCAAGTATGAACAGGGGTTGGATCATGTTGATTCAGTCAACTTTGACCAAGTCAATAGCGTTTTCATGGAGAAGTGGAGATTAAATGAAGAATAACGAAGTTTTGAAGGGAGATGGATCTCATGAAGGAAATGACCTAATTGAGTGGGGCCAAGGGAAAGAAAGCTCATATTTCATTTAAGGAAGAGGATGGCAGCCATATGGACTTATGTTTTAGATTATCATTTTGATATTTTTCTGCTTAGAATTTTTCTTCCTCTTGCTGTTTAGCAGGGTTGTTGTGATGTTTAGCACCGGGTGTTCCCGAGCGGGAATCCGACCTATTTCCTTGAGAGGCCTATTGGAAGAGTATTCTATTCATTTTCACATTCTGGTTTTGAGGCCTAGCTAGATATTTCTTCATCAGCATATTTTATGCAGGTTATTGTGTGCTATGTTGAAGGGTGTTGCAGTGGAGGGGTTAGACACCCACTTTCTGAGCTATTTTCTCATAGGAGGAAGGTTTCCTTCTCTTGGGAGATCAATTTGGAGAGATCTTGGGCATATTTCAGATATTTTACATTAGGCCAACTATTTCCCATAATTTCTAGCATTGTTCCATCTAGGGATTGCGTTATTTTGGAGGGAAGATCCAGTGAGGGATCTTGTGGCTCCTTTTGAGTGTTTTATTGTGATTGAAGGGTTCAACCTTTCATGGGAGGAGACCTTTGAGGGGATCTACATCATGTCTATTATATTTCAGCTTTCTACACTCATGTTCTTTATTTCGCAATGAATCTTCAGCCATTGGGCTTTAGATCCCATCTTGTATAGAGTGTATTTCTAAAAACCCTTTCCGGGTTCTTTGTAGGTGTTTGTATTAAAGCCTAGATATGCATTGGGCATATATTTTGAGGCATATAGCAGCCCTACATATTTTTTACATTCTTTTGCTGTAGTAATTTGTTTTTAACTGCGTTGTAGCAGTAATTCAGATTTACGAGTGATTTCTTATGGGAGGCTTGTTTCCTCATTGTATATGTTCATGCCTCACTATTATGTATTGATTTTCTGATATAATACATGATGATATGTCTCCATATTGGTCTCCAATGTCAATGATTTGATTTACACTGCTATTTCCAATTTGTGTTTATATATTGCTGCATTCCCATTTGGGAATATTATAGTGGTATCAGAGCATAATCTTGGCTTAGCCTGTGCATTTAGCCAATATGTCACCATGAGGAGAGGCTCTTCACTAGAAGAGGAGATGTACAAAAAAAACAAAAAGAAGACTCCATTATTTGGGTGAAGAGAGGAGGAGGAGCTCTCAAAGCTTCTCTTTCGAACTATGCAGAATATCAAGGGAGATCTGAAAAAGATGAGAAGGGAGAGAGAATCTCCAAAGGAGTTTTGATCTAAAGCAAACTATATATTTTCACATGATAGGTGTGAGCATGCAGCCACACACTATGATTCACAGTGTATTCATATGCCCAGATCTGCTATGTGGGAGATGAAACAAGAAGAAATTCCTAGGAGGGAAGCTCTTAGTGATTATCTGCAAGAATATGAATCTCAAACTAAGAAGTTTAGAGATCATATCACTTTCCAAGAGTTTTGCAAGATCAAGGTGGAGAGGAGCAAGAAACATGACATGAGTAGATTTTTTCTATCTACTTTTGATGGATCACCAACATGTTAAGCTAGAGCTTGGGTGGAGGAGTTACAAACCTATTTGCAGCAACACCAAGTTTCTAAAGATGAAGCCATCAAAGTTGCAGTGATGCATTTTTAAGGTAAGGCCTATGCTTGGTGGATATTTGAGTATTTTTCATTAAGAAATGCAAATATTTCTCCTTATTAAAAGTTCACTAAGAGATTAGTGGAAAGGTTTGATGGAAAACATTCTGAAACATCATTGGTGGAACCAAACAAACAAAACAAACAAAACCTTTGCATATAATGGAGGAACCTATAAACTCAAATCCACTTCAGAAAACTGTTGAAGAGGCTCACACCTTGCATAATACCTTTCTAGAGGCAAGAACTTTGTCCCATGATCTTGGACAAGAGAGCATGAAGATCCCTTTTTCAGAAGCGGATCCTCTTATTGAGAAGGTGACTCCCATTCATATTGAAGAGGAAGAGAAGGATGGGGGAAACAATTTTGTCACATATAGAGCATATCTAGTACCTCATGTAGAGGAAGAAGGAGCACATGCTCCAATAAGAGGTATTATTGTATCATTGCAAGGAATTCCCTAGGATCTCATATATGGAGGGCAAGGCACAATCAATGAACATCATGATTGTGAAACATTGCAGATGGAAGGAGAAGGAAGGGAGGAAGGTCAACATCACTTGATGAGGAGCACACAACCCTACCTATTTCAAAGAGTTAATGAAAAGAAGAGGCATAATTATTTGCATTGTGAGGGAAGTGACAAAGTTGTCCATCCATATGTGCAATCTACTCTTGACATTGATGTCCCATTACATGGAGGCATTCCACCGGGGAGACCACCAGATCAGGATATGATGAGGAATGCTTCACATTGGGTAGCACCACTCTTATATTCTGGAGGGGTGAATACTTTGTAGGAGTCTAGTACAACGAGTTTTGGATAGAATCAAGGAGGAGGGAGACATTTTCGCATTTTCAGCATTACCCACTCTCACTACATATACTGCGCTGACATAAGTTACTGCAGTGATGGAGGATGGCACCTTCATCGTGCAAGGGATATGCTCCATGTATTTGGAGAAATACAGGGTACTTAATTTGAGTAAGGAATCCTCCATACATTGGAGTATATGGAGGCCACTCATGCTTGCATTGGCCAAGATCAAGAGGTTCTTTTTGGATGATAGCTTCTCATGGGAGGAAAACTTCAAGAAGTTTCCGCTGTTGGGTCCATCTAATGATAATAGGTTAGATGACCAAAAAATGGTGTAACACCAACTTCCAAAAGTTGCCACTTCTATTTGAGCATGAACAACTGCATGATGGGCATGGTAGAAAATTGGAGGATGAATTTGTCATGAGGGATGTCAAAGGAGAAGACATCAACATGTGTGGAGCTTCACATTTCAGATCTTCGGCGCTGTCTCTTAGGAGGATTGATCCATATTGGAGGTCTCAACTCTTGGTAGAGTACTCCAAGGATCTAGGTGCTTGCACGATTCTTGATGACCTGGAGGGAGATGATAGATACATGGTCATTGATGATTTCATCTATTATTATGTAAAATTATTCTTGAATATATTTCTTGAGCTCAAGAGGAAGCTACTATATGTAGCACATGTGGACTTTCTTTCCATGCACTTAGATGCATTTCATTCTTTGATGGAGGAGTTCACTTGGGAGGGCATCTAGCAAGATATATATTAGCACATGGAGAGATGCATAGCCTAAATGGTGATGGAGAGGATGTCATAGCCAATTCCCTACTCATTGAGGGTGAGGGAGAATTTCCAGTTGAGCCATCTCAGCTCAATGACCAAAATACATAGTAGAGGAGGTACATTTTTGCATTATGACTTGCACTTATTTACTTTATATGAGAAGAAGTTTTATTAAGGAGGGTCATTCGTTATTATACATTATATTATGATGTAATTGGGGCCAATTGTATCCTTGAGGCTGGATATTCTATTGGTGGGATCTGGGGGAAGCCACATGATTCTTGGTGTGCACCATTGGCACCAAATTTTACTTTCATGATCCTATCTTGTAGGATGATTGTTGCAGAAAACAAGTGGCTAGAAGGGAACTTGTTATTCTTTGTTCTAAGGCAATAAAGGGATGCACTACATTGGTTCCATGTGTGGTATTATGATCCACATTCCGATTGTCATATGGAAACTTTTTTCATTGTTTTTTTCTTCCATATGTTAGAGATGCTATCATGATTATGAGAAGCTTTGTTTGGAGAGTGGGACAAGAGTTGGAGGTTCCCATTGGGGGTATGATTCTCCCTACTTTACATGTTTCATGTTTTAGGAGAAACAATGGGCAAACCATGATTGCCATACTACTTCTCTTTTCTTCATGTGGGAGGAGCCATTTGGATAACTTCAGTTTTTGGAGGAGGCACTTCATGGCTGAATTGTTTGATGGGGTATCTTGGGAAATTCTTGGAGGATATGAAATTTCAGCCCAAGATCAGCAGCAGCCCTATAAATACCATAAATGGAAGGGGAAACAACTTGGGTGGAAGAATTTAATCTCTCCATACAGCCCCAATACATTGCATGAACCGGAGGTTGATGATTCTTTTGATGGGCTACCTAGAATGGCTCATTTCATTTGGATGATAGCATGAGTTTGGGAGTGTCTCATTTAGAATGGGATCCCATATGCTTATCATAGCTCCTACCTTGAGGAGGCCATTGGAAAACAAGAAGATTTCCACTTACACCTTCCACCTTTTCATGATGTGAGCCATTTGGATTTGCATACTTGCGAAGAAACATTGGAGGGAAGATTTATTGCAGGTTGTTTTGAGAAGTGGTGGGGAATATTGATGAGGAGGCCACAAGAGGAGGAGGGGAGGAATTTTACTCTCCTTATACAGTTTTTTGAGGAAAAGAAACATTTTTGAGGGCAAGACTGTAATATTCCAAAAATTTAGCCTTTAGCTAAATGGAATATTATAGTTTGTTTTATCACTAGATAGGTGAATAAATGGGTAGGAAGGTCCATAAGTCTCCTAAGAAGAAAAAAAAAACACTTCAAGTGTGAAAGGAGAACTTTTTAGAAGAAAAAAAAAATCATCTCCAAGTATGAACAGGGGTTGGATCATGTTGATTTAGTAAACTTTGAACAAGTCAACAACGTTGCCATGGAGGAGTGGAGATTAAATCAAGAATAACACAGTTTTGGAGGGAGATGGATCTCATGAAGGAAATGACCTAGTTGAGTGGGGCCAAGGGAAAGCAAGCTCATATCCTACTTAAGAAGAGGATGTCAGCCATATGGACTCATGTTTTAGATTATTATTTTGGTATTGGTCTGCCTAGAATTTTTCTTCCTCTTGCTGTTTAGCAGGGTTGCTATGCTATTTAGCACCGGGTGTTCCCGAGCGGGAATACCACCTCTTTCCTTGAGAGGCCTCTTGGAAGAGTATTGTATTCATTTCCATATTCTTGTTTTCAAGCCAAGCTACATCTTTCTTCATAAGTGCAATTTCTACAAGTTATTGTGCTGTGTTGCAGGGTGTTGTAGTGGAGGGTTTAGAAACCCACTTTATGAGCTATTTTATCATAGGAGGAAGGTTTCCTTCTCTTGGGAGATCATTTTGGAGAAATATTGGGCATATTTCATATATTTGGCATCAGGAAAACTATTTCCCATCATTTCCAGCACTATTCCAGCTAGGTATTGTGTTATTTTGGAGGGAAGCTTCAGTGAGGGATCTTCTGGCTCCTTTGGCGTGTTTTCTTGTGTTTGAAGGGTTCATACTTTCATGGGAGTAGACCTTTGAGGGGATATAAATCAAATATTTTATATTTCAGCCTTCTACACTCATGTTCTTTAGTTTGTAGTGAATATTCATCCATTGGGCTTTAGATCCCATCTTGTATAGAGTGCATTTCTGAAAACCCTTTCTGGGTTCTTTGTAGGAGTTTGTATTAAGCCTAGATATGTATTGGGAATATATTTTGAGGCATATAGCAGCCCTAAATATTTTGTACATTATTTTGCTATAAAATTGTGTTTTTAATTGCATTGTAGCAGTCTTCCAACATTTTTTATTGTAGCAGCAGTTCAGATTTAGGAGTGATTGCTTATGGGAAGCTTGTTTCCTTATTGTATATGATTCATGCCTCACTATTATGTATTGATTTGATGATATAATACATGATGATATGTCTCCATATTGGTCTCCAATATGAATTAGTTGATTTACACTGCTATTTCCAGTTTGTGTTTATATATTGTTGCATTCCCCATTTTTTGATATCACGTGCGCTACGTTTCCCTCTTAATTATTGATGTGTATCTTGAATAGAAACTTCATCTATGTTTGTGGGATTGAACATGATAATATTATTCCTAGGACAATTTTGGAAAACCTCAATATACTTTAACAAAATGTCTTGAGAAGATAAATTGACACCCAAAACTAGTGCTCTTCTCCTAAACTCTTGAGTATAATTTTGAACACTTTGTCACTTTAGTTGTCTAAAATTCTACCAGTGCATAATAGATTTCTGTATATAAGCCATAGGGAAAATTTTATTTTAATTGCAGCAATAAAATTAGACCAAGAGATTGAAATCTTACCATGTTTTTTCATCTCTTCTTATGTATTGGATTCCCACCATACTAGTGTTGCACCCTCAAGTCTCAAGGAAGATAGGTGAATATTTGTTCCATCCTCTTGAAGGTTTTGAATCCTGCAGTAGACCTCCAACTAACTAACTTTATTTTCAAGCTTCTCTACATTCACTTCACCATTATGCATAGGCAACTCAAATTTAATATCAAGTTTTAATAAGGGTTGTTTACCAATTTCTTTTGAGGTATGTTGATGAGTATGAGTAAGGGTTGTAATAGTGGAAGAGGATAAAGATGAAGGTGAAGATGGTTGTGAGGCAGATGGTGGAGTATATGGTGGCTTATCACCATTTCCATTACCTCTGTCTCTTGGAGAACCCTCTCTTGTTGGAGGCCTAGAGATTTCACCCAAGAACCTTTTATTCCTTTATTAATATAGTACCTTCACCATATTTTTGATGTAAAATAAAGGCTTCCTAAAAGCCTTCTCATCCTATGACATGTTATCATTTCCTCCTTCATGACACATGCTTACATAAGCCTCTACTGAACTGGAGGTGAATCTTGTGGTGGAGATTACGGGAACTGTGCCCTCCTTCTCCTTGCTCCAACTTCAGAAACAACACCCACAAAATTTCCTTCTCCTCTCTTGAGCTTCAACCTTGTAGGAATTTAAAAACTTGTAAGATAATTAAATCCTTATTCAACAGGTAAAGCTAGTGCTCCAATACCAACTTGATTTGAATGGGAAAATTAGCATTTGTTGTTCTAAATTCCAACTCATAATATAAATGAATATATTGAGGAGTATGAGGAAAATTGGAAGTTAATCATCAGATTTTATGTGTTTTTGTGTGAATATCTTGAGAAAATTAACATAAAAAAAATCATTGAACAACAACATCTAACAGACATAAACATCATCATAAATAGTAACACAACAACACATTATTAATGGCACTTGTATTATCACATAGAATGGATATGGGAGGTGAACATTTGATTTGAATATCTTGTAATGTTTGTATCATCCAAAGAAGTTGTGTGCAACATGATGCAATAGACACATATTCTGATTCCATTGTAGATAATGTAATAGAACTGTCTTTCTTGTTGAACCAAGATACTAATTGGGGCCCCATATAAAATGCACCACCACTAGTTATTTTTCGAATGTCAACATTTCCAGCCCAATCTACATCTATATAAGCATGAAGAGTGAGATCAACATTCTTTGTGTTAGGTCCCCATAATTTTTCAGATTGGAAAGGGAAAATGTACAAGGGTAACATCAAACCAGTATTTGGAGTCCTAGGACCTAGGCTTCCTAGACTCAGAGAGGGCTCTCTCTATGTATGTGTAAAATATGTACCTTGATAGCTCTTGGGGTTTTTATTTTAGGCTATTTATTAGGTTTAGGGTTTGTTTGTTTCTTTTGATTGGTTGGGTAGGTTGTCAAGAAAAATAGATAGAGTAGGAGAGGTTTAGACTATTGGGCTATGGAGTTTGAAATAGGTCTATAAAGGTACAACAATAGGTCAAGGATGCTTCAGAGGGCAAGTTAACAGGGTTGAATGGATCTTCAAGGCTTAATTGAGTGGAGTGAACATTAAATTGTGAACAGAGTAGGTGCAAAGGGAAGTTAAAAATCCTTTATAAAATACTACAACAAGAAAGGCCTCTAAGGATACTTTGCATGAATACAATACCAAAAATAGGGCATACCATAATTCTTAGACCAAACCCTAGCAAGAAAACATAAAAACAACAATCCGACAAACCCTACAGAGAAATAAACTTCTATAGTCTCTAGTGATTTTACCTTTAGAGAAATAAAACATGTAAGATAAACATATAGCAATGATCAAAGAAAGGGAACTCCTAAATTCTTTAATAAAACTATAGAGAAAATTCAAAGCAACCAGTCAAGATGAGTAAAAGGGCAGGGCTAACCACAGACCTTTTCAGCTAAACCTAATCAACAATACTAGGAAGAAGAGACCTCAAAAACAGTGTTTAAAGTTATTTCAAAGGGCAGGGCTAACCATAAACCTCTTTGACACAGACTCCATTGAATCATTCATGAGATAAACGAGTAGAGTGGGTCTAGAGAGAAACTAATAATTCTCTAAACTGGCCTAGTAGAGGAAAACATGAAAGCAAGAGAAGAAAACATACTTAATGAACTTTTACAAGCATACCTTAAGCTAAAAATTTTGTTCTAATGCAATAGAAGGATGAAACAATATGTAAAACATAATAAAATGACAACAAAACAAGAGAAACATCACCATTAGTCAAGTTCATGAATCTTGCGAAGTGCTTGGTTCCATTGTCATTCAGTCCAAAAAGATTACAAGGCTCCAAGTCCAAAAACTCTATACAACTCAGAGCCCATGCTTAGTTTTAACAAGTGAAAACCAAACTTCAACCAACATGAACAATGAGGCCCTTATCCAATATTTATCATGCAGAGGAGAGTCAAAATCCTAAATAGGGTTTTGGAGGCCATTAATTGCTCATAAATATCAATTTTTTCCTTTGAGACCATGCAAGGCCCAAGGCACAAATATCCTAGTCTAATAAATGAAAAATACTTAGCAAAAAGTCTGACTTTGAGGCCTTCAATAACTTCCAAAAATATCTGTGTGTTTTTTTAACTTTTTTGCAACAACGTAGCTTTGAGGTTCAAGGGCGCAGTGCCTGCACGGGAAAAATGGGTCAACTTGCAGCTAGGTTTTGAAGGCTTTCCCGATGTAGGAATGAGATCTGTGATGGCTCGTTGGAAAGCCCATCAAGTCTAATTTCCAAAAATACCCATGTTTTTTCATTTGGTTTTCATTAACCTACTCAAAAACCAAAACTCCCAAGGTTGATAAAGGCACAGTGCCAGCCCTGAAAACATGGCAGAAAGGTGAAAATTTGCATGATTTTGGTCATTTTGGAGGACTAGTCTTGCTCCAAATGAGCTTAAACTTGGTGAGTGTGATGCCCTGGGCCTGATTAATCCAAAAATTCCAAGTTTTCCTTAAATGGATGCCCGAGGAAAAATCGCAGCGCCAAGGGTGTTGTGCCCTTGGCCCTTAAAAACAATAAAAAATACTAAAAACTCAAAAACCTACCAAAATATGTCAAAATATAGATATTCCTTGTTGATTATGTTTGTGATGGCTGTAGGGGATGGATCATTAGGAATGTTAATGTTTTATTCCTCCTTGGCCTCCTTGAAGGTTTCTCCTTGTTGGCATTTTCTTCACTGATATCTTCATCGCTGCCCTTTTCTGCCTTTCTAATATTTGCCTTATTTCCTTGCTGCCCTCATCGTTTGATCCTTCATCTATTTGATTTATCATGGGAATCCTCTCCATTAATTTCTACATCCTTAGTGTCTTCTTCACTGCTGCTTACCTTACTGTATTTATAGCATTTGAGACTCTATATCATTTACACTGTCTCCCTCCTCTTGACATTTTAATAGCTTTGCTTTTGAAAACCCTAGCTCTACAAATGGGACTAAGATGAATGGAATGGTGATGAAAAAGGTAGCTTTGCAAGTGAGTGAGGTAAGTGAATGAGGATTAAAATGCATGGGATGGTGAGAGGCTATAACTTCAATGGTAGCCCTTTGCTAATGTAAGAACCCTAGTCAATCACTGATATCTTCATAGGAAAATGGAATGAGGCTTGTAGCGATGTCAATTTTAAGCCTTGGGGTAGTCTCCTAGGGTTTCTTTATCATTCAATTAAATCATCAAAAAGGGCTTGCAATTGAGTGCGTTTGAAAACAATTATCCTTAATAATGTTTGAAAGACCTTAGGATGCAATTTGAAAGAAATTTTGAGGGGGCTTAAGTGGTTTAGCTACTTGGAAGGCCTTCCTAGCCAAAGGCGCAGTGCTTGCCCAGGGTGTTAGGTCAGCCTGCATGAATTTAGTGCACAAGGTTTCGGGTGAAGCTTCATGCATAGTGCGTATGGTTTTTGTTGGGCCTGTCAAGCGAGAAACGAGTGAGGGAAAGCACCTTGTGCTAGGCGCGCAGTGCCAGGGCTCCTTATTAGGCCTTTCGGGTCTTTTCAACAGGTGCTCAGTGCCTGCCTCCAGGCGTGTAGCATAGTTTTAATAAAAAAATGAGATATTTTCAGGTTCACAGTGCCAACCTGAACGCACAACACTGGGAAAAATTGCTTGAATTTGACCAGAAAACTAAAATCTTCCTTTCTCTTTGAAAATTGAAAATCTCTGCAAGGTATCAATTATTTATATGAAGTGTGCAATGAATTCTGTGGGTTGTGGTGTTTGATTTACCTTTGTAAACCACTTCTTAATGATTCTAGTCCCTTTTCCTCTTTCACTAACTCTTTTACATTTTTTTTTCCGTACAGGTGACAGAGATGATGAACTTGACCTTTTTGAATCTTGGGGGATTGATATGTTTGCTTTTGACACCTTTGAGACTAAAAACACAAAGCAACACCATCACAACATTATTTTTTCATGCATTATGGAATTCAAACAATTCCCTTTACCTTATTTGGCCACTTTTGATTTGCAGGTGCTATAAAACATTGAAGTGTCATTTCCCTTTGTTCTTGAAGATTGACATACTAATTTTCACAACAACAATTTTATAATCACCTTTGGTTTCGATATTGGAACTCAACACCATGTTTTTCATATTTTTGATTACTGAGTGTAGGTGACTGAAATGATAATTTGATTCTACTTTCATTGATACTCTTTTCCTTGTTCTTTGAAACAGTGAGACATTTTACCTTGAAAAACTTTGGATGCTTGCACACAATAGCCCCTTTCAAATATTATTTCTGCTGTCGTCATGGACACTTAACATCTTGCTCATCTAGGCATGGTGAACTCATTTTCACCATTATATGATCTGATCATAGAGGCATCTTCAGGATCTTTCTTGATTGTCATTATGGAGTCCTACTTACCATTTACCTTCCCCATGCCATTTATGCAGTTTGTTCATTGTGTTGGTACTCTATCAGATTGCCAAGATAAAACCCTAATTCTCTTTTCTTCCTTTCTACAAGATGTCATCATTGAGTAGAAAACCTCTTACCTCATCAATTTCTTCTGTTGGCTGGCCTCTTAACACTTCTAACACTGTTACCAATGAAATAGGTAACCTGACCTCAAAACGGGAACTCTAGCCCAAAAAGTCTCAAAAAACATGAAAAAACACCCCAAAAACAAAAAGTATGTCTTCCAGAACGCACTTGGTTTTTTTTGAAGGTCAAATTTCAACATTTTATAAAATTATGCTAAAAACAAAATTGTTTGTTGAAAAAAGGATTGAAAAAAAACCCTCAAAACAAAACCAGTTGATGTTGGAATAACAAAAAAAAAAATTGTGTCATAATTTTGACACTTGTAACAATGGAATTAAAGACAACATATTAGGACATTTTTTAAAACCGTAAATTTCTAACATTTTTGATAGATAATGTTAAAGATAAAAAAAATACATGTCTGAAGGGATTATCATTTCGATCAATTTTCATCCATGTTGTTAAACATAAAATATCTTGACTTTAAACAACCTCAAAATTGTAATTATTGTCAACCATAACATTAAAGATAAAATATGGCAGGGCATAAAAACTTTAATGACAAGTTGTAAATCTAAAGTTTTTCAATCTAAAGTTTTCAACATACTTGAACAATGAAATTATGGAGGAATTATAAGACTTAAACAATTTTAAAAAATGAACAAGTAAATGAAAAAATTATCATTGAACAGAAACAAGTAAGAGTAATTTTAATTTTAAAGGATAAAAACTTATCTTTTTTCAAATCTTAGCATAAGACAAATTTAAATCTAATTTCAACCAAAACCTAAAAATCGAGCATCAAAACAAAGTGTTCCCTTCCAATGATGCATATAATTATTAAAAATTTTAAAAGTATCTTATACCAAATGGTAACAATACATAATATCATGGTAATATCACTGCATAATCTAAAAATTCAACATTAGTTTCTATTTTCTATTTTACTTATAATTAAAATATCAATATTGGTACATTGAATATAACATAAATTATTTTTGTAATTCATTGTTGCATTGTCGATATTCTAAAGAGATGAATTCTTCATAATTAAAACATACAATCCAACAAACATAGAAATGTCTCATAACTTCATGAAAAATGAGATGGAAGTCAACATTTTTTTTTCAAGTTACCATGCAAACATCAATTACATAAAAGTGTCTTAGATAGTTATTCAAAATCAACCATAGGTTCTGGCACACCATCATAACCTACATCTTCAAATGAATGGCTCGATGCAGATGAAGATGATCCATATTCTTCTCTTTCATCAACTAGTGCTCCATCTGAGTCAACATGCATGCCCACCATTTCAGAGTTCAAAAGTCTTGTAGATCTACGTCTAAATTTTGCAGAGTCCCATCTCAACAGTATTTGTTCTGGTAACAATTTCTTCAAAATATTTATGGTATGCAACCGAAGAGTTCCTCTCTTTGTCAAATTCAAGTCATACACAAGTATGTCAACATCCTCCAATTTTAATACATCTGTGCGGCGACGATTTATATTTGTGCCCTTTCTTTTTCTTTTTTCTGCCAATTCTTTTTTCCACTACCATCTATGGCTTGTACACACCATTGAAAGGGTGGGTACTTGTGGCATACCAATGTACATCAACAGTTGTAATCTCTTCATTTTCATTAATGACCTTTATAACCTTGGCAATCCAGAATCGATAGCCAAGTGGATCTTCATCTGCTAACACTGCTATCATGCAACCCTCCTTAAGATCCTGCATAGTACCCCTGTAAAGGTCTTCCATGGCTTCACTTTGTGCACGTGATCTTCTAGAACCAATATAGATTTCTCTTTCCTCTACCTGTGGGGAATTAATAATACCTTGAGGCTATTGTTGTTCAACATTGTGTGTTTCCTGATGTTCATGTTCATTTGACATATTTTTTGGCAAAAAAAAAGGAGTCTTCAAAAGCGTATCCTCATTTATTGATATTGAAATCATGTCACTTTGATTACTGAAAAAATACTCCCACCAAACTGAATCAGCAACATCGAAGTACTCATATGTATCTCTAATACATATTTTAATTTCCTCTAGACATTCAGAATAATTTATGTCTCTCTTCTGCCTTCGTGCATTATGGAGTTTAGCAACTGACTGTAATAACAATATCTTTGATGCAAATATTGGACACTCTGGAATGAACTTCAAAAATGCTAAACCTAATGATGGTCCCCATTCTTCAATAGTTGAATACTTCTTGCCCCATATAAGTATTATCCCATCAATTTTTTTGATACGAAATTGATGTTGGAAGCTAATGTCGTTAAGTTGTTCAATGCATTTCTCCTCACCATGCGATCCAAAAATAAACCTTCGCATGTCAATAGTTTCTTCCAACACATGAAAAACAGGCTCTGGAATGTACGATTTCTTAATACATTCAATTAATGATGGCAGGCTCCTAATACCTTTCCTCCTCAATGTTACTGAAAAACGACTGAACATTTGATCAATATGATCATGAGTATGCCCAACAAGAAGGAAACCAACCTTTATATTTTTAAAAATCCCCAATTCAACGAGCATGTTTAGATACCCAAAAAGAACTTGATTTTTGTTCTCACGACTTGTGTTGTCTAATTGTAAATACAAAACTTCAGGAAGAATCCCAGACCAATGAGTAACCACATCATGGATTATATTTATGGTCAGATTTGCATCATTGTGAATATTTGGAGTTGTGAAGAAAACTTTTGGAAACATCTTCTCATTAAATACCATACAACCAACCAAGTGAAACTGAATGAAATTTTCCTCCTGTAATTTTTTTGGCGTGCGGACAAAATGTGGAAGAAGTGTTTTCTTTTGGTCCATACCATTAATTATCAATCCCAGATATTTATTTGGATGATCATAACACTTGTTTAAATGTTTATACAACTTTTATCTTTCAATTGTTTGCTGATTGCGACGGTCTTGAAGTTCTTTGACAACAGAATTTGTACATAAAATAAAAGAAACATATGAATAAATATATTTTCATAGTTGATAAGTATCAAATTTTAAAAAACAATGTTTTGAACACATACCTCTTTCTGCCCCTTGAAATTTATCTCTTTTTTCTTTAAGAAGCACATGTGCTCAAATTCCCATCCTTGTCTTCTTAGGAATACGAACATTGTTGAATTCAGTTTTCCATATCCTTGTAAAATAAGAATATGTAATAAAATTACCAATTCCTTCAACAGCTTCTGCATAATCTTTGTATAACATGAATATTTCTCGTCTCGAGAAATTATCTGGAATATGTATTGTGTCTTTATTTGGAATACACTCTCCATGATTTGAAAATAAGTCTTTCATCCATGTCTTAACAGTATTTGCAAACGGCCCCACCTCCCGTTTATAACGTGCTTCTGAATAATATGTGGGATCCCTTTCCAATCTATCATGGATTCTTGACAAGCGACAATTACCAATTGAATGCAACATTTTGAACGCCTTTCTGCAAAGCAATATATTCCCAATATGATAATCATAACCTGCTAGTGTAGATTGCATGCAACCCACTAAATATGAATTTTGCATGATTTTATTCATTGACATATATGTTTTCCTTTTCTCCAAAACAAAGTTGAAATCCATATTTTTCAAGCAATCCCTTCGACAACATTCACTTGAAATCAAATGAACGACGGAACTTCTTTTTGTGAGATATTTTGTCCTCGCCCTTGTATAACTGGAATGCTTTGGATTGATATGAAAAGGTCTACTCCTACTCCTAGTTGCAATATTTGCTTGCAATGGCTTCATCATTCTATCATCCTTTGTAAAAGTAGTTTCATCACCATTAGGAGGAATATTATCCCCACTATCATCATCCTCAACATAGTTAAGAAATTCATCAACATCATTGCCTGAAAAATTTTCTTTACCATCATTAGTTGAAGAAAACATTTCACAAGAATCATCGGCACTTTTGTAACCCCCACTCAAAATAAATTCTTCACCATCTTGACCCATGCTTTCAAATTCTTCCCTGTGAGGATTCAATTCTTCATCACCATGAGTGTCTTTGAAATGGTCACTTGGAGAAAATGGAATATTCAGATCTGTGCCTATAAAATTATCATTTGCAATAAAATCTTCATCCTCCCATTCCTCAGTGGTGCTCTCATAATCCTTGGGATTAGGCATAAGTGGAAGCTTTGAATTTGTATTCACTAGAATTTCTTCATCCTTCCCCTCCCCTTCCTCACTGAAGCTCTCATAATCCTTAGGATTAGGAATAAGTGAATGCCTTGAATCTGTATTTATTGGAAATTCTTCATCCTCACCTTCATCAGTGGTTAAATTATAATCGTTATGATTAGGATGAAGTGAAAATTTTAGCTTTGGAAATTCATCCCCGTCTTCATCAGTGGTGCTGGCATAATCCTTAGGATTAGGAGGAAGTGGATATTTTGAAGCTACAAATTCTTCATTCCCCTCTTCCTCAGTGGTGCTGACATAATCCTTAGGATTAGGACGAAGTGCATATTTTGACTCTGCAAATTCTTCATTCCCCTCTTCATCTATGGTGCTGACATAATCCTTAGGATTAAGACAAAGTGGAAATTTTGACTGTGGAATTTTTTCGTTCCCCTCTTCATCAATGGTGCTTGCATAATCCTTAGGATTAGGACGGAGTGGATATTTTGACGCTGTAAATTTTTCATTTCCCTCTTCATCAGTGGTGCTGGAATAATCCTTAGGATTCGGACGAAGTGGATGTTTTGACTCTGAAACATTATCATTCCCCTCTTCATCAGTGGTGCTCGCATAATCCTTACGATTAGGACGAATTTGATATTTTGACTCTGGAAATTTTACATCCCCCTTTTCATCAGTGGTGTTGGCATACTCCTCAGGATTAGGATAGAGTGGATATTTTGACTCTACAGATTCTTCATTCCCCTCTTCATTTTTTGTTCTCGCATAATCCTTAGGATTAAGCTAAAGTGGATATTCTTCATCTCCATCTTCATCAATGGTGTCCTCATAATCCTTGGGATTAGGGCGAAGTGAAACTTTTGACTCTAGAAATTCTTCATCATGCCCTTCATCACTGTTGCTTTCATAATCCTTAGGATTAAGAGTAAGTGGTATAACTGGTGCTCGATTTACAGAAATTTCATTTTGTTGCACCTCATCAATTTTGTTCTCATCATCTTTAGGATAACGACCAAGTCGATTTTTTGACTCTCTATTCATGGTGAACGAACTCCCGTTATATTCATCACTTTGAATAGAGTTGTTGCGTGACAAAGATGTTGATGTTGTAGAAAGAAAAACTTCGCTATGAGAAGAAACCATGGCTTTCAACAAGAATAGGTTGAATGGTACAAATTCCTCTCCCACTTACAATATATAGCTTAAAGACTGAAAATTTTCCTCCAAATTTCCCCTCCAAAAAAATTCGCGAAAAAATTTCCCTCCAAAATTTCCCCCCAAAACATTTCACGAAAAACTTTCCCTCCAAAATTTTCATTTCAAATATTTGGTACAAATATTAGTCAAAAAATGTATTTAACATTTTTTTTTAATAAATTGTTTATGCTGAAATATTTTACTGATATTTATATTCAAAATATCCACAAAATATTTCTATCATGGATGCCTTCCAAACTAAAATAATGTTTTTATTTCAATGATTTAACATTGACTAGATGTAAGTATTAACTATAATATTATTATAATACCTACATGCAAATATTAACTATTTTAACTATAATGACTACATGTAAATATTTTAAATTTTAAATTTTAAACTTACATTATATTCATCTAAAATATATTTCAAAATTTATTAATAAACTGTTGGTCTTCAAATATTTCACCATACTTTCTATTCAAAATATCCACAAAATATTCCTTTCATGCATATCTTCGAAACTAAAATAATTTTCTTATTTGAATGGTTTAAGATTGACTACATGTAAATATTTTAGATTTTAAAATTTAATCCCATGATTTTAAACATTGATTACATGTAAATATTAACTATGATAACTAAATGCAAATATTAACTATTTTATCTATAATCTTAACTATAATTAACTACATGTAAGTATTTCATATTTTAATTTTTAATCTGAGATTATATTTGAAATATTCAACATTCAGTACATGTAAATATTAAATAAAATATTAACTATGATAACTACATGCAAATAATAAGTATTTTAACTATAGTATGAACTATAATAAAATAAATGTAAATATTTTAAATTTGAAATTTTAATCCCACATTCGTTAAACAGTAATCCACTCAGACAATATTCACTATTTAAAAGGAATGATTCTTTCTATTCATCACATCACATCAAGTTTTCTGGTATTTGTTAGAGCAAATTTCTGGAGGTGTTGCGTTGGCATTGGTAACTTCGTGGAGGCATTGCATTGGCATTGGAGGCGTTGTGTCGCTATTGGTAATTTTGTGGAGGTGTTGCATTGGCATTGGTAACTTCGTGAAGGCATTGCATTGGCATTGGAGGCATTGTGTTGCTATTCATAATTTTGTGGAGGCGTTGTGCTGGCATTGGTGACAGAAGCTTTTTGCATTTCAAAGGTTAGTTTTCCTTCTATTCTGTCAATTTAAAGACGATTTTGGGGAAAATCTTTTTTTCTATAGTTTTTTGTGTCCAAAAACTACTTTTTTAAGGTTTTTAGGTTCAAAAACCTTAATTTTTTTATATTTTTTTAGTGAAGAAAATGCAAAAAGAACTAACTTTTTTAGGGTTTTAAGGACAAAAATTTAGATTTTTTCTTTCTTTTTTAAGACTCATAGGTTCATCTAGACATAAAAATCCATAAAACGACCATGCACATAAAAGAAAAAGTAATATTATAACATTTTTTTTTTTTATCATAAATATATCAGTGATTTCATTATTTATTTATTTTTTTTTTTAATTTGAGAATTTCTTTAATTTTAAATCTTAATTTTTTTTTTCTTTATTGTTTTGTTCTCTCTCTCTCTCTCTCTCTATATATATATATATATATTATAATTGTATTGTGATATAGTTTTTTTTTTAATTTATTGTATTTTTATATTAAAAAAAATGTTTTTTTATTATTTATTATATTGTTTTTTTTTTTTAATTATATAATGTTTAGAAACAAGCCATAATTGTTATTTAATAAATTGTTTTTTTTTGTTTTTTTTTTATATATATATTTGTTATATTTTGATATTTTTAACAATTTTTTTATTATTATTAAATAATGTTTTAATAATTATATTATATATTAAAAAAAAAAAATTTAAAAACGAAATTAAAAAAAAAAAAATTTAAAAAAAATAAATAAAAAATAAATAAAAAATAAATAAAAAAAAAAATAAAAAAAAAATCATGCGCCGTTTGACTGTGCTCGTGGGGCACCAAAGGCCAGTCGGGCGGCACCACGGGGGCGGCCCAACCGGCCTCACGACCCCCGCTAATTTTTTATTTTATTTTATTTTTTTTTAATTTTTTTTTAATTTGTTTTAATAAAACATTTTTTAATTTTGGTTTTTTTTATTTTGTTTTTTTATTTATTTTTATTTATTTTTAATAATTTGTTTTAATAAAACAATTAAAAATTAATAGAAACATTGTTATATATAAAAATAATAAAAAAAACTATTATATAATATAATAAAAACATTGTTAAATAATAATTGTTAAAAGTCTCAAAATATAACAAATATATTAAATAAATAAATAAATAATTAAAAAAAAATTTATTAAACAACAATTATGTTTTGTTTTTAAACATTATATAATTAAAAAAAAAAATACAATATAATAAATTAAAAAAAAAAACATTTGTTTTTAATATAACAATATAATAAATTAATAAAAAAAAAAACTATATAACAATACAATTAAAAAAATAAAAAAATATATAATATTTTTTTTTTCTAAATAATACTAATTCTATTTATAAAACATATTGATACAAAATTGCCACAGTCTCAGCTATGGGAGCCTGAAGACTGGGCTTGCTCTCTATGCTTTAACAAAATAACGAACTGCCCTGAGTGGGAAACCAGTTCTTTTAGAGAGTTTCGCCGCCCTTGACAGAGAAACCAACTCATTGTTCATTGCATACAACATATCAAAACAAAAAAGACTAGAGTAGCAAGCAATTGTTGCTGCTGAAGAAAAACAAAGAAAATCAGAAATTCTCCCAAGACGATTGAGCGAATGTACCATGTTGGACCAAGGCAAACAGGAATTACTGCTCATGAGCTGGAGAAGGCGACTCCTCCACTATGCGACACCAGTACTCATCCTCTGGAGCTTCCACATCTTCCTTTTGTTCACTGTCCTTACTGGTGATGTCCACGTCCACCTGCATGGGTTACTTACCCAGGTCGAAAAGTGCTGGACCAAAGGACGCGACCGGTCTCACGGGAATATTCGCAGCCAGCATGGGATTAGGACCAATGGGAGAGGGAGTAGGACCGAGCATAGGAGGAAAATTTAAGTTAGATATCTCTTCTCTCAGAGTGACAGTAACAAAGGCAGTGACAATGGGCTGATTGAAGGAGCATTCAAAGCGGAATTCCGCCCTCTGAGAGGTCTGGCGAAGGGCATGACTGTGAGAAGCATGGGAGGCAGGGGAAACAGGCCTTGGCGGATCAGCAAAAGGAGGCGGGGTGGGCTGAGCAGCGCGAACATTGCCGGGATGGCAAGCGCGACCTCTTTGGCTACGAGTATTTGGATAGTGCCCCCACGCAATGTCCTTAGAGGAAGTCTCTGCATCCGAACTGGTAGAGGGTTGAGAGCGAGTAGCCTGGCCTCGACTTGCACCACGGCGACATCACATTTGGTGACAGAGCAGTGGCATGGCTAAAGAAATAGTTTGGAGCTGCCTGAGATAATTAGAACAGGAAGGAGGCGAAGGGATCCCGCAGTGATTGAAAAATTGAGATTGCAGAAAGGAATTGAGATTGCAAAAGGTGCTCTGGGAGAAATGATGGCTTGGTAATGTCTCCAAACATCCCAATAGCGAGCAGCGTCGCCCTGTCTGTGTGCAAGCGCTTGGCTCAGCACAAACATCAAGGCAAGTGCTCCACAGGGGAGGCAGAGAACGACAAGCGGAATAGTAAAACTCTAGATTACCTGAGATGAAATCCATTGTTAACCAACTGAGCAGGACGGGGAGATGAATACGCCAACAAGGGAGAGTAAATGCAGAGCAAGCTGGCGGATTAATTGTGAGGGTAATGGAGCCGCAGGGGGCCATATGGCCACCCCTTGCGAGCTTCCTCGGGACGTGTCCGGGGACTAATGTCCCATCAAACCATGCTGCCATCTGTATCCAGAGAAAAAATATATAATATTATAACTTTTTTTTTTAACATTTAAATATTTAAATTTCTTCTTAATTTTTTTTTTTAAATTTAAGTATTAAAACAACATTATAAAAAATTTAATTTTTTCTTTTATTTTGTTTAATTGCTTTTATTTTATTTATTTTATTTTTATTTAATTACTATGTAATGCGAAATAGAAATTTGTAATTTTCAAATATATTAAAAGATTATATAAATTTATAAACTTTTATATTAATTTTTTATAATTTTAAGTTTATAATTTTTATTTAATTGCTATGTAAAGTAAAATAAATTTTTCTTTTATTTTATTTTGTTTATTTTTATTCAATTGCTATGTAATGTAAAATTAAATTTAAAAATTTAAAATATATTAAAAGATTATAATTTTTTTTAATAAAATCATTGCCTTAAAAAAAAATTTTAATTTTAACATTTGCTATAAATAGTTAGTAATTTTTTTGTTTTTTTTTAAATATTAAACAAAAATTGAAGTTTGAAAATAATAGTTTATTTTTTTAAAATTGTTTTATACAATTTAAACACATTTTTAAATTTTTTATAAAATGTATTCAAAACATATTATATAGATATATATACACATGATTTATAATATTTTGTTTTTAAATGAAAATTTTTATAGTTAATTTTACTGCTTTAATTTCAAGCTATTTAGTTTTAGAAATAAATTTTGTTTATTAAATTTATTTTATCCGCAATATTTTTCCATTAACTAATACACATACACACACACACACACACACACATATATATTATCAGGAAAATGGCATCGAAAAAGATTTCTATGAATGTTTCTGCACCTAGGGTAGTAGCTCCCAAATCTACAGCAGCAGCTCGACGCACTATGGATACAACTCCCAAATCTAAAGTTGCAGCTGGACGCACTATGGACACTGTTGGACGCAATAAGGACATTGTTGCACACACTAATAAAAGTCAAGCAAGTGGGGCACCAGGTTCATTAAAGCTTATTTCTGATTGGAAGAATGCCGAGGAAATAGATAAAACCGATTTCTCATGGTATCTTGAAGACAGTGAATTGGAGGCTGATATACACATCTATCTGATTTGTGGTATGATTGACTTAAATGAGCCATATGATGTGATGGAAGAGTACAAGACATATGTATGGTCCCCAATAAAAACACTATTTATGTTCTTGCAAGGAAGGCTCAGAAACATGAGAAGGTTAGATATCGTCTATCAATCGTCAAGTATGACACAGATGAAATATCTTCAAAATTTTCTGAAAAAATATCAAGCAACATTGCAAATAACATTGTAAGTATGCTTATTTTTATTTCCTCTATGAATTATTGTAAGGATGATTCAATTTTTTATAAATTATTGATCATTGACATGTTTTATTTTATTTCATAGGATTTTTTTCCAGGTCTTTCAAACATGTTTGAAGGTATTTATATGTTGGTGCAAAATGTTATGGATGTGATCAAAAATTTCCACAAAGACAAAGTAGAGGAAAGTAGATTGAAGCAAAGAGCAATAGCTCGTGACACTACAACAGTACAAAGAGGGGATCAACCAAGAGTCACTAAGGTGGGTCAATCTAGTAAACTTAAACATGTTTCTTTTGAAGGTGTCGAACATGAAACAGAAAATTATGATAGAATTAGTGAGGAGGAGATGAGAACTATTGTGCAAAAGGAGAAAACAGTCCAGACACCAAAAAGAAAAATTTCCAAAGATGTCTCTCTTTTACCTCATGAAGGAGAGCTTGTTTATAAAAAAACTGATATGTTATCCAATAAGATTAGGAAATCAAATATTGGTGAGCCTGTAAAGGTTGTGAGAAATAGTGAAGAACAAATTGAAAGCTCTCATAGAAAAAAACAAATCATAACACCAGGTGCTGAGTTAGAGGATGTCATTATTAAAACAAAACAAAATGCTATTTGACAAGAGTTGAGGAAGAATAAATTAATTCTTGGTGGCCAAACATTTGAGCTTAATGTTAACCAATTTTAAGGCCCAGATGAAAGACAATCTCAATATCAAATTATAAAGGCCCATCACCTACATGTACATAATCTGAAAACATTGTTTAGGTTCAATCCATATGCGCATGTGGTGGATTATGTGGTTCTTGTCGATCCATGTCAGGTTCCCAACAAACAAGCATTTGACAAGACAAAATGTTTTGATTATAAATATTATGTAATTGGAGGGAACCATTCGATAGAGGCTAAGAGACAATTGACTGCAGAATATCCCAATAACTATCTTTTTCAAATAGTGAAATGCATCATTTACGTTGGCTTAACAGAAATGGAATCAAAGTTATTGGCATGGGATCATAATGCAGATAATGAGTACAGAATGAAAATGACTTTCATCCAAAGGGTCAGATTTATTCATAATGAATTCATAGAAAAATGTGGTGGGGATAAGACACAAGTTAGTGTAGCATTTCGAAAGGAATGTTTAATGGTAACAGGTTATCAAATTGATGAAAAAAAAACAAAAGATGGAAAATTGAATACAAATCTCTTCAGAGGCACAGATAACATTTTTCGGTTGGCATTTAGAACTGGGGAGGTATGGGATTTGATTGATGAGATTTTTGATCGGTGGGAGAATATTTCCATAAAAAATCAGAAGGTTAGAAAGAGTAAACCCATAATATGTACCAACAGTAAGGGGGGTCCTGAAATGAAGCAGCTTCCAGAGGATATGACTATTACACCTTGGAGAACAATGCGAGGTGTGAAGGATGATAAATTAGTCAAATCAGTATTAGCCCGTGTGAAGTCGGGTGAATTATCAATGGAAGAAATGTGTGCAGAATTTCAAAAGTAAGTTTCTTGAATTATTTCTTATTTTTCTTTCATTATAATTTTCTTTTAAATAAAACATAATGATGTTGGTAGCATTTGTTATACATGTCAATATATTAACGCTTTTAACTTGATTTATTCAGTTAGAAAATTTTTATGAAAATACAAGAACACATGGTTAAAATGTTGAATGAAGACAATTGGGATGATGTTGTACGCAACTACCCAAAAGCAAGTTCTACATCAACACTAAAAGAGTTTTATATTGCATTCAATAAGGTATGTTGATTTATAAATTCATTTTATTCATATTTAAACTATTTTTATTTTATTACTTATATATATATATATATATATATATATATATATATATATATATATATTATGTCATTAAAGATGTCGAAGAAGGATGGAAATGGAGTACCAGATACTTTCAAAAGCTTTATTGAAAAAATTAAGATGGAGAACATGAGAAGGAAGCGTCTTATGAATGTTGAACTTGATCCTACTCTTAATCATTACATTTGGAATGGGCTCGACAGTCTCCAATATCAAATAATACAATGTGACTGTGAAGACATTGCATCACTAATACCTAAAAGGGAATATGGCCTAGTTATTGTAGATATTCCTCATTGTTTCAATTTCCCAGACATTGAATATGATAGAGAACCATATACTTATCAAGCTTTTAGTAAAGTGGTTACGGGTTTTCAAGAAGTGACAACATCACCACTTTGGCGATTTGTGACATTTCATTCAGACACACAGTTTCCAATGTTATTAACAAGCTTCAAGGGTAAAGAAAACTCAAGGATGCAACTTACATTGTAAGACTTTGAAATTGTATGTTTGATTCCTCCTAAAAAAAATTATTCATGTAAAATTTAATTGAACTTTTACTATGTTATGTTACAGGCAAAAGTCAAATATTGTTTCTTCCGAAGATCAGCCTAAATGATTGTGAGTTCATCCATGTTGAATTTTGGACAAAATACGATAGCTATAAGCATATTATTATGAATCGAGTAGATGGGAAGAGTCATAGTCAAGTATTGGTTTATGATGCAGTTGTAAGAAAACTAACATATGATGATAAAGATGCAAAAGGAGATATAGTTAACATTTATCAAAAACCACAAGCATTGATTAACTATCTTATAGATCTATGTTCAAATGAAGGAGAATGGGTTTTGGATTTATTCTCGGGTTCAGGTAAGTTTTATTATACAAATTTAAATTTAAATATTGTCTTTTTTACTTTTTATGTCTCCATACTAATTTTATTACTTATTTTTTTGTGCTTGATGATTAGGTACAACACTAGCATGTTGCCTACTAAAAGGAAGAAATTGCATTGCCATTGAGAAAGACCCAGTTCAATGAAAATTTATTCAACAAAGAATTAACGCTCTTAAATTCCTTCCAGATGCGAAGCAAGAAGTTGGTTTGAGGAAAGGATATTTTAATGAATCACGTGTGGCAAAAAAAGCAAAGGAACCTCAACCACCATTATATGGAATGATTGGAAAGGGACACTTTGGAAGGTTTTCTGACATGAAAGATCCATTAGAAGATGACAATGATCAAAATGAAGAAGAAAATGCTGCGGAAGAAGCCATCAATGTTGTTCTAGATGATGTTGATGATGTATTAGTTGATATTGTTGATGATGTTTAAGTTATGCTTGCAAACAAAGCTTATTTTTTAGAACTATTAATCAGTTTTACTTGTAATGTTTAGACTTTGATATTTTATGAGAACAACCCTTTTTTTTTTGCAAAAAACATGTGATTGCTAATATTTTTTGACATAAAATTCAATAAAAATGTTGTTTTCTTAAGTTTTTTTGTTAAGATTCTCCCAAAAAATTAGTTTATTTAACATGTTTTTTCCAACAAAAACTCTGTAAAAGTGTATTTTTTGCATTGTATTTATATTGAAAAATTGTATTTTTTTTGTCATATGGTTCAAAATATTCGGTTTTTAGCGACAATTTTTTGATGTGCATTGAAAAATTATTTAACAATACATAAACATGTAGAAAATATAAACTTTAGAATATTGACCCTTTTTCCATCTTTTATGTATGTGAAAAAGTGAAGATATCATTACAAGTTTTTATTTTTTAAAAAAATATTTTTTTATTTTTAGAACACAAGTAAATAAATGCACTTAAAAATAAACATCTCACAGAAGAAGAATACATTATAAAATCTATAGTGTCAAAATCAATCCTATAAAAAAACGTTGGTGATGATACACCACCACTATTCAAAATCGACATAAAAAACATCACTTAAAAAAAAAAAAAAAATTAATTAAAAAATAAAAAACAAAATGAAAAAAAGTTAAAGTGCCAAAAACATGCTCAAATTTTTTTTTCTTGATTCTGCATTGCCAATTTTTCAAAATCAGGTGTTTTTATTGATACTTCAAAAAGTAGGTAACAATGAGGTTACCTATTTCATCGATAACATTTTTTTCTGCAAAAGTGTCAAGCTAGCCCATTACCTTATGTGCAAACTTTGAAGCTTAATGGTAGTCTTCTTTGGGGATGATGATCTTGGATCCTATGAAACCCTGATTTACCTAGTGAGGGGCTCTTTGACTTGCCCTTGACTGAAAATTGGTTTTCAAGGCTTCAAATCTAAAAAGAGAGTATTGAAAAAGTGGTGTACTGAAGATCCAAAATCCAATGTACTTGATTTATCTAAAGAGCCTACAGAGATTTTTTTGATACCATCAATGCTTGAGGAACCTGGTGAGTCATGGGAATGAGTTAGGCTATAGGTAAACCCTAGATGTTAAATGGAGTGATTGGCAAGGGAAAAATAGAGTAATGAAGTCATAGGTAGGAAAAAGGATGGAGATGAGTGGCACAATACCATAAGAATTCCTCTAGGAGTGGCAGGGTGACTATGAAAAGGCTAGATGATAGAATACTGAAAAATATTCTCCAAGGATAATGAAGCCAGTGAGATTTCTAAAACTCAAAATGTTAAAATAATATTGTTTTTATAAATCTAGAACCAATATTTAGTCATCTACAGATAGTAGAAATTACTGATGACTAACAGTGGCTCCACTTGGGGATGGAAGCTCCTTTTCATGAGGTGTCCAAGACCTCAAAGCTCCAAACTATGAGTTTTGAAGGCCAATGCCTTACTTGAATTTGGCAGATCCTTCTTCCTTCATTTTTTGATGTTCTCTTCAAGCTATGATCTCATAAAATTTGAAAAAAAACAAGATTTACTTCAACATAAATTCTACCTACCCATCATACTTTGCCTAACATTTTTTCTTCCTCAAGGTGCACTTGGATTGGAAAACCTTTGACATTTTTCTTTTGAAAGCATAGTAAAAAAATACTATCTACTTGTACCCTTATTACTTCCAAGAGTTCATATTAGGCTAATGAAATCTTCTTATTCTCTACCTAGTCTATTCATTTTTCAAGATTAAGCTATTGGACAAACTTTTATTCTCTACCCTACTGACATGAAATTGAAGCATGATCAAACCAGGATTGAGCAATCTGATTTTCCATGGGCTGTGGAATTCAGACAAGATGCACATAGACATTATTTTTGTACAATAAAAAACTATAAAACATAAGGGTTGTGATTTAGAATTTTTCTGGCATCCCTCTCTTATCTATTAGTTCAGATTTTGAGGATTGAAGCCAAATATTATTTCCCAATCTAAACTACTGATAAGCCAAGTTTACATGATTTGGAAAATATTCTTTCACTAACCTATCAACATAAATTTAAAACATGTTTCAGTCTTGATTAGGCTAGAGGACTTGGACACTATTTTCTTTTCTTCAAAAATAGTGGCATTTAGGCTTGTAGACTTTCAAAAGTACTCTTTCTTGGTATGGGTGTGTACCTATTCTTTTTAAACTGCCCTATTTTTCTTCTTCTTCTTCTTCTTCTTTTTCTGTCTTTGTGTTTTCATTTTTCTTACAAAAAAAATTGAAACTAAAGCTAAAAAATTCTCATAGCGCTAAGCTTATTTACACCTATCAATCCTAATTTAACTTTACATATGATGTATATTCATTTAGTGAACTTTCTCTTCTAGTATAACGAATCAAGTAGATGATTCCATGAGTGATTTTCATTCAAATCTTTGAGTGTACTAAAAAAATCAAAAATCCATTCCCACCTTACTTGTGTTTGAACAGTAGTGCCTAAAATTTTCTGTAAACTTTGCCTCAAACTTCTCCTAACATGTTTTTCTCCCTCTTCAAATGTCTCTAAGAAATTAGCAAAAAGATATTGGAATAATACCCAATTTAGAGGATTTGAGAAATAGACTTCATTCAGGAATACTCCTTCCTTTACTTGGCTATGCTTGGGATTTTTTTGGGAAAGAAACTCAACCTCTTCCTCATGGTCATCTATGCTGGCAGCCTCATCATACATTGGAGTGTTTTCCACTAACAAACCTAATTTATTCTGATTGAGTAGGTTGAAATTTGTGTGAAGGTCATCATGTTGATGAGAAGGATCACTCTTTGGCAGAAAATATTCTTTGGAAGGTAGTGCAACAACTCTTATGTGATTATCAATTTCCAAGCCCTCATCTACAATTTGAAATTTAATGGGACTTGGTAGCTTCAAATATAGAGCTGAGGAGAAATCTATGTCATAATTGATTTCCTCATCCATTTCAGGAAAAGGCTTCTAATTTACAATTTGCTCAAGAATTACATTATCTTCCCCAAACTCAACATCAAAACTCAAATATTGTTGATTTCCAATCACACAAAAGTTATTTTTGATAAACTGAAATGAAGTTGAACAAAGATTCAAAGATCTTTCACTTACCTCAAAATTTTCAAGACTTTCCTCATTAGTGTCATAGCTGATATGTATTGGTTGATTATTGTTTTGATGAAACTGAACTTCCTCCCACAAACCAACTGCTAATTGCTCTGCAAGATTGGCTTCTGTTTGAAGATCATGACCATCATCATACTAATCAAAATTTGGAAAATCATCAAAATAAGTAATGTTACCAATCAAACATATTGGATTATCATATTTTTTTTCTTTAAATTGATCTACACATCTATTTTCTGACCTGTGGTAGCTGGGGTTAGCAAAAAAATGAATGGAAATGTTCTGCTCACATGAAGACTTACAAGATGGCTGCATGCTTAGAATCTTATTTATTTCCTCTTCAGTTAGAAGAGGAGGTATTTTTCTCTTTCTTTGGATAGCACTACAATAGTTCTATTTCTCTTGTAGAGGGTGATTATGAGGCTAAATGTCTTCTTGAGCCTCACATAGAAGAGATGGTGAATCATCACTGGTGCATTCAAAGAGATCCTGTGAATGTTCCTTTATTTCCTGATTGATTTCATCCTCAACCAAATCCTTTTAGCTATCATGATAGATGATTTGAGAATGAAATTCATGAGCCGCTTTTAATAGGCTTTCAGGATGCCAATTTCCCAAATCTTCATCAACATTTACGAGGTATTGTATGAGATCTTCAGATTGGTCGCAACAATTTGTAGCTAATGATAAAGATGAACAGTTTTCTTTATAATGCTCATAAAATATCTTGTCAAACTACTAGCATCTAGGCCTTTATACCATTCTCTAGCTTTCCCTTCTAATGCTCCAATGAACATTTTCATGAGGAAGTCCTCATGCCATTCAACTTTTAAACTCCATACATGTATATGAAATTTGATGAGATGTAACAAGGGGTCATCAAATTTTTCATCTTGGAACATAGGCAGGTTTGAAAAGCAATCAATCTGAGGCATTTTGCATGGGAATCCAGGGATAGGATCTCTATTCATCGGAGCATATCTCCATTGTATCCTTGGATCCATGTTTGTAAATAAAAAAGGGTTACTACATATTTTCAACCAATCTAGAGTTCTATATTAGTGGAGTCTTTAGGTATATTTATAGTTGTGGAGTCACCAGGTTGAAGGTTTCAACTTTTTTGTCCACCATCAGCATCATTAATGCATTCCTATGGGAATCTATGGGGACTAGTAGGTCAACAGGGCTACTAAAGGCCAGTGGAGTCGCCAGGTGGATGATGTTTATTGTTTTAAGGATGTTCTTGTTGTCGAACATCAAAAACTAAAAACCAATCTAAGGATGTTTGTGGGTTTTCTGAGGTCCTAAGGAATACTTAGATTGTGACTAGCTTAGAAGGTCCCACCGTGATCTCCATTATGTTAGGTCCCCGTAATTTTTTAGATTGGCAAGGGAAAATGTACAAGGGTAACATCAAACCAGTCTTTAGAGTCCTAGGACCTCGCTTTCCTGGACTCTGAGAGGGCTCTCTCTATGTATGTGTAAAATATGTAACTTGCTAGTCCTTGGGGTTTTAATTTTAGGCTAGTTATTAGGTTTAGGTTTTGTTTGTTTGTTCTGATTAGTTGGGTAGGTTGTCAAGAAAAACATATAGAGTAGGAGAGGTTTAGACCATTGGGATATGGAGTGTGCAATAGGTCTAGAAAGGTACAACAATAGATCCAAGATGCTTAGGAGGGAAATTTAATAGGGCTGAATGGATCTCAGTGTGTTTCTTTGACTTTTTTTGCAAGGACACAACTTTGATGTTCAAGGGCGCAACACCTGCATGGGAAAAACGGGGCAACTTGCAACTATTTTTTGAAGAACTTCCCGATGTCAGAATGAGCTCCGTGATGGCTCGTTGGAAATATAATCAAGTATAGTTTCCAAAAATACCCTTGGTTTTTCATTTGGTGTTCATTAACCTACTCAAAAACCAAAACTCCCAAGGCTGCTAAAGGCACAGCGTGAGCCTTGAAAACATGGGAGAAAGGTGAAAATTTACATGTTTTTGGTCCTTTTGGAGGACTAGTCTTGCTCCAAATGAGCTGAAACTTGATTAGTGTAATGCCCTAGGCTTGATGAATCCAAAAATGCCAAGTTTTCCTTCAATGGATGCATGATCAATCCTTGGCCCTTAAAAACAGTAAAAAACTCTAAAAACTCAAAAACTTCCAAAATTATGTCAAAATCTGGATTTCTCTTGTTGATTATGTTTGTGATAGTTGTAGGGGATGGATCATCAACAACATTAAGGTTTTCCTCCTCCTTTTCCTCCTTGAAGGTTTCTCCTTGTTGGCATTTTCTTCACTGATATCTTCTCCACTACCCTTTTCTACCTTTCTGATATTTTCCTTATTTCTTTGCTGGCCTCACTGTTTGAACCTTCATATGTTTGATTTATCATGGGCATCCTCTCCATTAATTTCTGCATCCTTACTGTCTTTTGCACTGCTGTTTACCTTACTGTATTTATAGCATTTGAGGCTCTATATCATTTCCACTGTCTCACTCCTCTTGACATTTTAAAAGATCTGCTTTTGAAAACCCTAGCTCTGCAAATGGGACTGAGATGAATGGAATGGTGATGAAAAAGGTAGCTTTACGAGTGAGTGAGGTAAGTGAATGAGGATTAAAATGCATGGGATGGTGAGAGACTATAACTTCAATGGTAGCCCTTTGCTAATGTAAGAACCCTGGTCAATCCCTGATTTCTTCATAGGCAAATGGAATGAGGCTTGATAGTGATGTCAATTTTAAGCCTTGGGGTAGTCTCCTAGGGTTTATTTATCATTGAATTAAATTAGAAAAAAGGGCTTGCAGTTGATTTCATTTGATGGCACTTATCCTTAATAATGTTTGAAAGACCCTAGGATGAAATTTGAAAGAAATTTTGACGGGGCTTAAGTGGTTTAGCTACTTGGAAGGAATTCCTGGTTAAAGGCGTAGTGCTTGCATGGGGTGTCGGTTTGGCCCGCATGCAGTAAGTGCACAGGGTGTCAGGTTGGGCTACACGGGTAGCGCGTATTGTTTTTGCTGGGCCTGTCGGGCATGAAACGAGTGAGGGTAGGCACCTTATCCCAGGCATGTATTGCCAGGGCTCCTTCTCTGGCCTGTCACATCTTTCGGGTAGGTGCACAATACCTACCTCAAAGTGCACAGCATAGTGTTAAAAAACAAAGGAGAAACTATCAGGCACGTAGCGCCGGGAAAACTTGCCCGAATTTGACCTAAAAACTAAAATTTTCTTTTCTCTTTGAAACTTAAAAATCTCTGCAACGTATAAATGATTTTATATGAAATGTGCAATGAATTCTATGGGTTGTGGTGTTTTATTTACCTTTGCAAACCACTTCTTAATGCTTCTAGTCCCTTTTCCTCTTTCATTGACTCTTTTATACTATTTTTGCTATACAGGTGACAAAGATGATGAAGTTGACCTTTTTTAACCTTGGGGGCTTGATATGTTTGCTTTTGCACTTTTGAGACTAAAAATACAAGGCAAGACCATCAAAACATTATTTTTTCATGCATTATGGAATTCAAACAATGCCCTGTACCTTCTTTGGCCACTTCTGATTTGCAAGTGCCATAAAACTCTGAAGCATCCTTTCCCTTTGTTCCTAAAGCTTGACATACTCATTTGCACAGTAGAAATTTATAATCACCTTTGGCTTCAATCTTGGAACTCAACACCATGTTTTTCATGTTTTTAATCACTGAGTATAGGTGATTGAAATTATAATTTGATTTTCTTTCATTGATACGCATTTCCTTGTTCTTCGAAACAATGAGGCATTTTACCCTCGCAAAATTTGGATGCTTGCACACAGCAACCCCTTTCAAATCTTCTTTCTTTTGTCATCATGGAGGCTTAACATCTTGCTCATCTAGGCATGGCAAACTCATTTTCACCATTCCAGGATCTGATCATAGTGGCATCTTCAAGATATTTCTTGGCTGTCATTATGGAGTCTGACTTACCATTTACCTTCACTATGCCATTTTTGTAGTTTATTCACTGTGTTGGTACTCTGCTGGACTTCCAAGATAACCCTAATTCTCTTTTCTTCCTTGCTTCAAGATGTCATCATTTAGTAGCAGACCTCTTTCATCATCAATTTCTTCTACTAGTTGGCCTCTTAACACTTCTGCAAAAGTGTCAAGCTAGCCAATTACCTTATGTGCAGACTTTGAAGCAGAATGGTAGTATTATTTGGAGATGATGATCTTGGACCCTATGAAACCCTAATTTACCTAGTGAGGGGCTCTTTGACTTGACCTTGACTGAAAATTTCTTTTGGAGGCTTCAAGTGTAAAAATAGAGTATTGACAAAGTGGTGTACTGAAGATCCAAAAACCAATGTACTTGATTTATATAAAGAGCCTACAGAGATAGTTTTGATGCCATCAATTTTTGAGGAACCTGGTGAGTCACAAAAATGAGTTAGGCTACAAGTAAACCCTGGATGTCAAATGGAGTGACGGGCAAGGGAAAAACAGAGTAATGAATTCATAGGTAGGGAAAATGATGGAGATGAGTGGCACAAGCCCATAATAAGTCTTCTAGGAGTGGCAGGGTGACTATGAAAATCCTAGATGATAGAATAGTGAAAAATATTCTCTAAGGATAATGAAGGCAGTGAGATTTCTAAAACTCACAATGTTCAAAGAATGTCATTTTTAGAAATCTAGGACCAATATTTAGTCATTTTCTAGATAGTATAAATTAGTGATGACTAACACTTTGGATACCATAGAACAAATTCTTGAATCCCTTGTAGATATTTGAATATTCTTTTTACAGCCTGAAGGTGAGACACTTTTGGATTAGCTTGGAATCATCCAACAATCCCAACTACATGCATACTCCCACAATGACCTAATTATGTACTAGTTCAGTAGAGCAAAATTGTATGATGTGCCACGTGTCGATGTTTCCTCCTTCGACTCTAAAATTGATACACAGGAGGCTACAGTTCATGTACTTGTGGCCACTTTTTACATAATTCCAATATGAAGCTCAGAGAGAGAGTTATGACGATTTTCCCATGGTCACCTCTTTGAGATGAAATTTGGAAGCCTGAAACATCCCTAACTTCCACAGATCATATCTCCGAATCTATTGTGAACCAAAATCTGAAATTTACATAGGAGGTTCCACAAGATTTTGGCCTCTCTCTGCAAAAAATTCAGCTTTTGAACCTTCATAGAAAAAAATATTATAGTGAAAATGCCTCGACGACCTGTTTTATGTGAAATTCAGGAGCCTAAACAAAGCCTAACTTCCACATATCATATCTCCAAAATTATTGCGAACCAAGATCTAAAATTTTTACACGATGTTCCTTGGGATTCCGTCTTCACTTTGTAAAAAATTTAGTTTCTGAACCTTCATAGAAAAAAATTATAGCAAAAATTCCCGATGACCTGTTTGGTGCAATGAAGCCCTAAAATATAAAACTCTGATACCAAATATTATGAAACCAACTCCAAAAATAGAAGAAAAGAGAGATCAATGCCTTGGAAATATGCCACTTCAAGGGAGAAACCTCCAATACATTACATAAATCAACAATTCTTGGATGATACAAATGACAAAACCTCCCTTCTATATATAGGAGTCAATGGGGCCACAATGTAATCCTAGCCGACCTACAATAATAATTTAAGGGCACAATGATAATAATATGGGGGTTACAGGGGTACAACAATAACAATAAGGGGGTTACACTAACAACAATAAGGGGCTACACTAGTAATATAGGGACCTAACATGCTCCTCTCCTTAAGAAAAGTGTTGTCCTCAATGCTTGAGTAGCTCTGGGTGATTCTATATAAAATTATCATGCTCCAATGTAGAATCTTCAGTGGGTAAGTTCTTCCATTTGACGAGATACTCTGAAATTGATCAATTTCGTAGCTGTCGAGTTCTTGTTTCCATGACTGCTTTAGGTTCCAATATGGTTTTTCCTTCCTCATCAAGTTTTGGAAATATTGTTTGAACTGGGAGTTTGTCCCATATAACCTTCTTTAAGCATGAAACATGGAACACTAGATGCACTCGCAAAGAAGCAGGAAGCTCCAATTTGTATGCCATAGTACCAATATTTTGCAACACCTTGTAAGGAAATAGTACTTTGGCAATAATTTATTATCCTTCTTAGATTTCTTAAGGGAAATTTGTTTGTATGGTTGTAGCCGTAACAATACCTAGTCTCCTACATCAAAACTCCTCTGATTTTGATGTTGACATGCCTATTGTTTCATTCGATTTTGTGCCAAATTTAGGTTATCCTTTAAGAGTTTGAGAACTTCTTGTTGATGCTCGATGTGATCTTCCACTGCTTGAACCCTAGAATTTTCCCTTAAAGAATATGTTATGGACGGTGTATGATATCCATAAAGTGCCATAAATGGGGTCATTTTTGCTGCAATATGGAAGGAAGTGTTATACAACCATTCAACGAGAGGTAACCAGTTGAACCATTGTGCTTGCTTACCAAATAAAAAACAACGAAGATATCCCTCCAAACATTTATTCACTATATGTTTGACCATCAGATTGAGGATGATAAGATGAGATATGAGCTAGTTGACTACCCAAACAAGAAAATAATACCGTCCAAAAATTTCCTATAAAAATGGGGTCTCTATCACTTACAATAATCTTCGGGTTTCCATGTAGCTTTTGATTTTTTTCCATAAATGAAGTAGCAACTATAATTTCTTTAAATGGATGAGATAATGCACAAAAGTGTGCATAATTCCTAAGTCTATGAACTACCACCATTGTTGGGTATGTGCTATATTATTTCCACGACTAAGCACGTGTGGGGGGGTGATAGCCCCCCCTTTGCACTGGGCGCAACAGGGGGGTCACAGGGGGGGCGGTAGCCCCCCTTGTCGAGGTCCGGGGCAGTGCCCCGGCGAAAATTTTTGGTCCTTAATTTCTGGTGGGTAGTCTGCGCCCATGGTTTTGTGCATGGTTTTGCACATGGTTTTGGGGTATAATGGTTTTCGGCCCCTGGTATTTTTGTAGATCTGGTCAAGGGAACTACGGTTATGTTCTAATCTAGGGTTAATAGATTAGGGTTCATGTATGCTTCGACATGCATATATATGTGTTGTAACACTAAAAGGAATATAATAAAAAATCAAGCTGGTCGTCTCGATTTGGGATCTAGGGGAAAATCTTTGTGTTTATCTGTTTTATGTTTTATGCTCTCGCTATTGTTTATTTTTTGTTATAAGATTCGTGTGTAGATAATTTCTGTTCAGGGTTAAAACCTACATTTGGTATCAGATCTGTTTTGGCTTCAAGGGGACACCTTTTTTGCTGAGGGTTTTTTTCTCAGGTGTTATAGCATCATTTATCACCCTCATGTGATTCATGATTGTCTCTATGGCCTTGGGCACCCATTCCCATAGACTTGAACAAAATTCATAAAAAACAGTGTTAAAAATCCCAAACGCGGGTATGCCCAGACTTTTCCGCGTGTATACGCGAGTCCACATGTACTTTTTCATGTATGCCATTAAAACCATTAAAAAATATATAAATTCCCTATTTTCGGGTTGGGTTGATGGTTACTCCAGTAGTTCAACCACCCCAGCACATGGCCAACTGTTTCCAACTGATTGAAACTACTTTGAGGGAGTATAAAATCCCCTCATGTGCATGGCCTAAGGGAGAGAGAAATTTTATAGATATTATACTCTGTTGGAATCCCTAATTCAAGTCTGATTTCCCGTGCCTCCTGCACTTTCCCAGATTTATATAGGAAACCCTTGTTTCCTGGAGATGTTCATCCATTTATATTCCATCTCGAGTGCACAAGTCTTGAAAGTATCTTAGCGAGGCAAGGGCGAGACGGATCCGGATGATGGTCTGCTCGAAGATCGTGGAAGGATTCAAGTGATCTCTCCACTCTTTATTTCTGTACATGATGTTCGCAATAATGAAGAACCATCTTGTTCCTGAACTTATGTGTTAATGTCTATTTGTATATGTGAAAAGATTATTTATTAAGCAGTTCTTATGGTTTATATCATATTTCACATGGATTACACTAACATTTAGGAGGAATATATGATGTACAACTAGGTTTCTGTGCATGTTCTTGCTTGTTTTCTAGGTTGGAGAGGAAGAAGGGTTGCTGGGGGTTTGGACCTCGCGGGATCTACATCGAACGTAGGACTACGGGTGAGTTCTGCTATCGTTGTTATCTGGTTTTTAGCATTTAAGTATGGTTGTGTGTGAGTCCTTTTGAATAGCATGCCCTGATCTGTGGAGGTTTTGACCCAACAAACGTCTAGGGTGTTTTTCCCCAAAACAGAACTGGCGACTCTGCTAGGGATCGCATTCTTGTGATTCCCCTGTTGGGTGGTTTCAGCTGTTTTAGAGGTTTCCAATAGTTTTAACTATTATTTCCAGTCCAGTTAACTTTTTCTCAGTCAGACTGAAGACCTGGTTCTTTATCCAGGCTTGATCTTTTTTATTTTTCATTATTTACTTTTTCATACGCGGTTTTTTCTCTGCACAGTCGCGTATACACGCTGTTTCTATCAAAGGTGGTCGCGTATACGCGGGTTTCCTTTGACACAGTCGCGTATGCACGCCTGTTGCAAAACTGTTAAAGCGCGTATGCCTGGGGGCAAATTTTGAAATTTTTGGTTTTTAGCTTTTTTGGTCTTGTGTGCCTGTGGTGACCTGTTTCTACAGTGTTTTTTTAATCTCTGGACTGTGTTTAGAGTGTTTATATGTCTATTTCTCTCTCCTTTGTGTGAAGACTCTCTTGGTTGGTGAAATTTTTGGTTGTTACGTTTGCAATTTTGGTTTGAGTACCAAGGTCTTGTCTTGAAGATTCTTGGCTATTCTTCTTAATCAGAACAGAGAGCTCCTGCTCATTTACTCGTTCTTTGTGCGTTGCTACACATTTTGATTTTTTACCTATTTGGTGCGTTTGGTTTCCTTGATGTTCAGTAGACTAGTTTCTTTGCAATTTTCAAAGCGTCTCTATTTGATTCTTTGAGGTTTTTTATTGCAAGTTTATACTATTGTACTGAGTTGATTTATTGAGTTTCTTGTATTCCTTTTGCTCATATAAAGCCCCGCTGCGAGAGTGGCATGGTTGGCTTTAAGCATTTTGTTGAAGTTATACTTGAAATTTAGAGTTAGTTTGACTTAGTTACCGGATAGTTCAATTGGTCTTCTTGAAATCTCTTTTTTATAAACTAAAACTGGCATATAGGTTAGGAAATCCACTTTCCGTTGCATTTTTCATACTAGCCTCCATTCTGATCACTTGCCATAGGGTCGATCCCATCAGGTCATGAGTATTACACCCATTTCACTTGCCGATTATTAAATCATGACTTGGTGGTAGAGCCTTCCTTTACATGGGCTTCCTAGTTAGTTCATCACTATCACTTGTTGCCCATGTTGTGTTTTATGTAGGCTCGGGAGTCCTCTTTAGTCCCGCCATGACTTATGTGTTGAAGCTTCATTCTTCTTCTTCCTCACTATCTTTTTTCTGGCTATTACCCTAGAGGTTCCCTGGTGTTGTTGAGTTGTATTACTGCATTGCATATTGGCTACTTGTTTATCCTGGCCTTTAGCCGGCTTCATTTTGGACTCGATGTTTAAGCCAAATTTTGAACTTGACTGTCTGTACAAGTTAACCATTGCATGCACTTAGCTATCGCAACTTGACACCCTTTTACCCATGGATGGAACATTCCTCTGAGTATCGCTTACCAGTTTCTGCCACCTTGCATTAAGCATAGGATCGTTCCAATCCCAGGAACTAGTGCATCTGTTTCTTGATACTCGTTCTATCCATTTTACCATAGCATTCTTTTATTCTTTTTCAGGCTTATTATATGAAAAAGACAAAAAAATAAAATATAACAAAAAGAGCGGGAACGGGATGTAACTTCGTAATTTGATGGCAGTACAGTGTCAGTTTGTTGCCCTTGAACAAAGCATCTACACTTATATATTTCCCTCATTTGGGATGGTTTTAGTTTTGGCCTAGGTTCAGCCTTTGCCTTGTTTCACTGGTCAGTCCTCCCCCGGTTGGTTATCTCTTCCAATCATATGGAGAGTTTGTTTTTCCTCCTGCATAACAGACTTATACAGTGTCACTTTTTACTGCCATGGTCATCACGAGTCGTGCTTTTGTTCAAGGGAAGTCTAACCAGAGTCGGCCATTCTGCAGTGTCTCTTGACTCATTATTCAGTCAGCCTTCCCGGTCTTTTCAGTATCTTGTTCTATCACATCAGATGTTTTGGTCTTCTGCTCGTGCTGGTTTAAGAAGGTCTCCATTGACTTCTTGTTGGTGGGTTTGTCTCTTATCGACTACGACACATTGCTCTGAGAGCAAACCTAGAGCCGCACCCTAGCCCTATTTCCATCATTGATAGGTGACCTTGTGCTCAGCATTTGATCATCATTATGGGTCTTTGACTGAGTGGTTTCCCCTGTGTTCGACGTCAGCATACATTATCACACTTGGGATTCGTGCAGTACTTTGATTTCCATTTGACCCTATTGGTGGATATCTCGCCTCTGTGTCAGCTTACATTATTGGTTGGTTCAGAGGGTTTCTTCCGTGCGCTAGCTTCATCTTGTGCATGTCGGAAACATACTTCGGTTTGGTTCCGTCACTCTACTTCGTCCGATTCCTTCCAAATCTTGGCCTGCGGGTTACACTCGCGCTGGACTGATGTGGGATGCCTTAATGCCTTCCTTCCAGCAGATCTTTTCCCATCGACTCCGACTCATTGCTCTGGGAATAAGGTCTAGAGTATTTTTGTCAGCACCTTAGGGTTTGCAGTCATCAGTGTCAGACTCTTCGCTATCGACAGTAGGGATTCATCATTGCCTCCTGATTGGTAGATTCTTTCAAGTGTTCGACTTCAACTCATTCATTCGCACTTGTTAGTTTGTACTGGGGCACCTTAACACTCATTTTCATTATTGGTGGGTTGTCTCGCGTTGGTTAATGGTATACATCATTGACCGGTAATCCAACGATTTCTCACATGGTCGACTTCAGCTTATTTATTCCCATTGTGTAGAATTGTGCCATAGTAATTAGTGAAGACCTCGGGTTGCATCAACATTTCTCGGTTCACTTTTGACAGTCCATTCAATTTCTACTAGTGATGTCGTTCACCCTTATATGTTGCAGTGTCAGTCCAGCAGCATTCTATATGTTGGCTCCCGAGTTGCGTGATTGTACCATTTATTCCACCTCTTATGATTTGGTACTTGGAGATTCAGTTACTTATATGATCAGACATCCACTTTCAGCATCATTGATCAGCTTTCTATATGTGATACTTAGACATTGATTCAGACTTGTACTTCCGGGCCATGCTCATATGATTCATTGTGTACTCTCAATTCAGCTATACTTGTATACATTTTGGATCTATTATGTACTTTCCATATGATGTATTTTTGACTGAGCATGGGTATGCCCGCCTCAACATGAGTTGACTCTCTGTTTTCTTTCATTGGTTTTTGGCAGGCTGAAATCTGGTGAAGTCCTCTCTTGTCCTTGCAAAGTTCTTTCTATGTGCATAATACATTTCGGCCATCATGTACCCCTTCTGACCTCATATATTAGGGGGCATTTGTTATAGCATCATTTTTCACCCTCATGTGATTCATGATTGTCTCTATGGCCTTGGGCACCCATTCCCACAGACTTGAACAAAATTCATAAAAAAAAGTGTTAAAAATCCCATACGCGGGTATGCCCAGACTTTTCCGCGTGTATACGTGAGTCCACATGTACTTTTCCGCGTATGCCATTAAAATCATTAAAAAATATATAAAAATTCCCTATTTTCGGGCTGGGTTGATGGTTACTCCAGTAGTTCAACCACCCCAGCACGTGGCCAACTGTTTCCAACTGATTGAAACTACTTTTAGGGAGTATAAAAGCCCCTCATGTGCATGCCCTAAGGGAGAGAGAAATTTTATAGATATTATACTTTGTTGGAATCCCTAATTCAAGTCTGATTTCCCGTGCCTCCTGCACTTTCCCAGATTTATACAGGAAACCCTTGTTTCCTGGAGATGTTCATCCATTTATATGCCATCTCGAGTGCACAAGTCTTGAAATTATCTTAGCGAGGCAAGGGCGGGACGGATCCGGACGATGGTTTGCTCGAAGATCGTGGAAGGATTCATGTGATCTCTCCACTCTTTATTTCTGTACATGTTGTTCGCAATAATGAAGAACCATCTTGTTCCTGAACTTATGTGTTAATATCTATTTGCATATGTGAAAAGATTGATTATTAAGAATTTATTATTGTTTATATGATGTTTCACATGGATTTCACTGACATTTAGGAGAAATATATGTTGTACAATTAGGTTTCCGTGCATTTTCTTTCTTGTTTTCCAGGTTGAAGAGGAAGAAGCATTGCTGGGGGTTTGGACCCCGCAGGATCTACATCGAACGTAGGACTACGGGTGAGTTCTACTATCGATGTCATCTATTTTTTAGCATTCAGTGGTTGTGTACTTCTTATTCCTGCAAAGATAGCATGCCACGATGCTGCAGGTTTGACCCAGCAAACCTCTGAAATTTCACAAAATAAGTGACTCCAGCAGGGATCGCATTCTTGTGATTTCCTATTGCATTAGTTTCGGTTGTTTGAAAGGGTTTCCAACCGGTTTTTAACAATTATTTCCGGTCCGGTTAACTTTTTCTGAGTCAGACTAAAGACACAGTTTTTGAACTTAATCACTTTTATTTTAATTATTTACTTTTCATATGCGGTTTTTCGCACGAGGGTGTTTACCTGCTTTATTTCTATCAAAGGTGATGTGTATCTTGCTTGTTCCTTACTATTTTGATCAATAATACACGCTGGTTGAAAAACTGTTAAAGCGCGTATGCCTGGGGGCAAATTTTGAAATTTTGGTTTTTAGCTTTTTTGGTCTTATCTGCCTATGGTGACCTATTTCTACTATGTTTTTTAATCTCTGGACTATGTTTAAAGTGTTTATATGTCTATTTATCTCTCTTTTGTGTGAAGACTCTCTTGGCTGGTGAAATTTTTGGTTGTTACGTTTGCAATTTTGGTTTGAGTACCAAGATCTTTTCTTGAAGATCCTTGGCTGTTCTACTTAATCAGAACAGAGAGCTCCTGCTCATTTACTCTTTCCTTGTGTGTTGCAACACATTTTGATTTTTTACCTATTTGGTGTGTTTGGTTTCCTTGATGTTCAGTAGACTAGTTTTGTTGCAATTTTTGAAGAGTCTCTTTTTGATTCTTTGAATTTTTTATTGCAAGTTTATAATATTGTACTGAGTTGATTTATTGAGTTTCTTGTCTTCCTTTTTGCTCGTATGAAGCTCCGCTACAAGAGTGGCATGGTTGGCTTTGAGCATTTTGTTGAATTTATACTTGAAATTCAGAGTTTGTTTGACTTAGTTACCGGATAGTTCAATTGGTCTTCTTGAAATCTCTTTTTTATAAACTAAAACTTCCATTTAGGTTAGGAAATCCTCTTTCCTTTGCATTTTGCATGCTAGCCTCCATTCTGATCACTTGCCATAGGGTCAATCCCATCAGGTCATGAGTATTTCACTCGCCGATTATTTAATCATGACTTGGTGGTAGAGCCTTCCTTTACATGGGCTTCCTAGTTAGTTCCTCGCTATCACTTGTTGCCCATGCTGCGTTTTATGTAGGCTCGGGAGTCCTCTTTAGTCCCACCATGACTTATGTGTTGAAGCTTCATTCTTCTTCTTCCTCACTATCATTTTTCTGGCCATTACCCCAGAGGCTCCCTGGTGTTGTTGAGTTGTATTACTGCATTGCATATTGGCTACTTGTTTATCCTGGCCTTTAGCCGACTCCATTTTTTGGACTCGATGTTTAAGACAACTTTTGACCTTGACTATCTGTACAAGTTAACCATTGCATGCACTTAGCTATCGCGACTTGACACCATTTTACCCATGGATGGAACATTCCTCCGAGTATCGCTTACCAGTTTCCGCCACCTTGCATTGAGCATAGGATCGTCCAATCCCAGGAACTAGTGCATCTGTTTCTTGATACTCGTTCTATCCATTGTACCATAGAAATCTTTTATTCTTTTTTAGGCTTATTATATGAAAAAGACAAAAAAATCAAATATAAAAAAAAGAGTGGGAATGGGATATAACTTCGTAATTTGATGGCAGTACAGTGTCAATTTGTCGCCCTTGAACAAAGCATATACACTTATATATCTTTCTCCATTTGGGATATGTTTTAGTTTGACCTTTAGTTCACCCTTACCTTGTTTCACCGGTCAGTTCTCCTGCTGTTATCTTCCCCTCATATGAGTTTGTTTACCTCCACATACTACTTCTACAAGCAACACTTTACTCATGGTTTCATCAATAGCTTCGACTTTTGTTTAAGGGAAGTCTAACCAGAGTCGGCCATTCTGTGGTGTCTCTTGACTCATTATTCAGTCGACCTTCCCGGTCTTGTCAGTATCTTGTTCTATCACATCAGATGTTTTGGTCTTCTGCTCGTGCTAGTTTGAGAAGGTCCCCATTGACTTCTTGCCGGTGGGTTTGTCTCTTATCGACTATGACACATTGCTCTGAGAGCAAACCTAGAGCCGCACCCTGGCCCTATTTCCATCATTGATAGGTGACCTTGTGCTCAACATTTGATCATCATTATGGGTCTTTAACTGAGTGGTTTCCCCTGTGTTCGACGTCAGCACACATTATCACACTTGGGATTCGTGCAGTACCTTGATTTCCATTTGACCCTATCGGTGGATATCTCGCCTCTGTGTCAGCTTTCATTATTGGTTGGTTCAGAGGGTTTCTTCCGTGCACTAGCTTCATCTTGTGCATGTCGGAAACATACTTCGGTTTGGTTCCGTCACTCTACTTCGTCTGATTCCTTCCAAATCTTGGCCTGCGGGTTACACTCGCGCTGGACTAATGTGGGATGCCTTAATGCCTTCCTTCCATCAGATCTTTTCCCATCGACTCCGACTCATTGCTCTGGGAATAAGTTCTAGAGTCTTTTTGTCAGTACCTTAGGGTTTGCAATCATCAATGGCAGACTCTTCGCTGTCGAAAGTGGGGATTCATAATTACCTCCTGATTGGTAGATTCTTTCAAGTGTTCGACTTCAACTCATTTATTCACACTTGTTAGATTGTACTAGGGCACCTTGACACCCATTTTCATTATTGGTGGGTTGTCTCGCGTTGGTTAACGGTATACATCATTGACCGGTAATCCAATGATTTCACACATGGTCGACTTCAGCTCATTTATTCCCATTGTGTAGAATTGTGCCATAGTGATCGGTGAAGACCTCGGGTTGCATCAGCATTTCTCGGTTCACTTTTGACAGTCCATTCATTTTCTTCCAATGATTCCGTTCACCCTTATATGTTGCAGTGTCAGTACAGCAGCATCCTATATGTTGGCTCCCGAGTTGCGTGATTGTACCGTTTATTCCACCTCTTATGATTTGGTACTTGGAGATTCAGTTACTTATATGATCAGACATCCAGTTTCAGCATCATTGATCAGCTTTCTATATGTGATACTTGGACTTGTACTTCCGGGCCATGCTCAGATGATTCATTATGTACTTTCAGTTCAGCTATACTTGTAAACATTTTGGATCTATTATGTACTTTCCATATCATGTATTTTTTACTGAGCATGGGTATGCCCGCCTCAGCATGAGTTGACTCTCTGTTTTCTTTCATTGGTTTTTGGCAAGCTGAAATCTGGTGAAGTCCTCTCTTGTCCTTGCGAAGTTCTTTCTATGTGCATAATACATTTCGGCCATCATGTACCCCTTCTGACCTCATATATTAGGGGGCATCTGTTATAGCATCATTTTTCACCCTCAGGTGATTCATGATTGTCTTTATGGCTTTGGGCACCCATTCCTATAGACTTTAACAAATTCACTAAAAAACAGTGTTAAAATTCCCATACGCGGGTATGCCTAGACTTTTCCACGTGTATACGGGCGTCCACATGTAATTTTCCGCGTATGCCATTAAAACCATTAAAAATATATATAAATTCCCTATTTCGGACTGGGTTGATGGTTACTCCAGTAGTTCAACCACCCCAGTACGTGGCCAACTGTTTCCAACTGACTGAAACTACTTTGAGGGAGTATAAAAGCCCCTCATGTGCATGGCCTAAGGGAGAGAGAAATTTTATAGACATTATACTCTGTTGAAATCCCAATTCAAGTCTGAATTCCCGTGCCTCCTGCACTTTCCCAGATTTATACAGGAAACCCTTGTTTCCTGGAGATGTTCATCCATTTATATGCCATCTCTAGTGCACAAGTCTTGAAAGTATCTTAGCGAGGCAAGGGCGGGACGGATCCAGACGACGGTCTGGTCGAAGATCGTGGAAGGATTCAGGTGATCTCTCCACTCTTTATTTATGTACATGATGTTCGTAATAATGAAGAACCGTCTTGTTCCTGAACTTATGTGTTAGTATCTATTTATATATGTGAAAAGATTGATTATTAAGCAGTTATTATCGTTTATATCATATTTCACATGGATTACACTAACGTTTAGGAGAAAATATGCTGTACAACTAGGTTTCCGTGCACGTTCTTTCTTTTTTTCCAGGTTGGAGAGGAAGAAGGGTTGCTGGGGGTTTGGACCCCGCGGGATCTACATCGAACGTAGGACTACGGGTGAGTTCTACTATCGTTGTTATCTGGTTTTTAGCATTTAAGTATGGTTGTGTGTGAGTCCTTTTGAATAGCATGCCCTGATCTATGGAGGTTTTGACCCAACAAACCTCTAGGGTGATTTTCCTCGGAACACTCCTGAATAATGCATGGGACTCTAAGTTTCAATATATCAATACCACTTTGCAATGATGCAAGTTTTCCTTTTCCTGATGCAAGTACTCCTACAGCAAGTGGTGTTGGAAGTTTCTCTTCCTCTCGATTAATAATATGGAAATATTCCCTTGGCTTCTTCAATATCCTCTTATCAAACTTCTTGATCAACCTTTGAGTAAAATCTCCAGATGCATTCACTCTTGCATGACTCAAATGAACCAACCACCAAATGTTTGCTTCACCCTCAAGGTGCAGTGCTGCAATCTCAACAGCTTCTCTTTGTACTACTGGATGTAGCAGGAAGAATTCATCTAAATTCCTCCTCCAATCCCTTGATGTTCATATGGATGACCCATCAAAGGTAGATAATAGAAATCTATTATGTTTTCTTCTTCTATTGCAAGGTCTCCTCTCTTCTTTGAGCTGAATGAACCGTGGCAGAGTTAGATACTCCTTGAAACCCCTTGATTGAGACTCTGCAAGATAATCACTTAGAATCTCATGATATAAGTTTCCTCCATCTCCATACATTTCATCTTCTTCTTCAAAAGAAAATGGCATAGTGTATTTATTTAGAGCTCTATGCAATACTAGTTCCTTTGGCTACTGATAGGAATTGCATGGACATTCCTCATTTTAAAACCCTCTTGAGGTCTCATTACATCTCTCCTCTCTCATCTAGTTGACCTCCTTAGAGAGGTTCTTCATAGATCTGAAAACATATGAGGAAAAACTCATTCCTTCCATTTTGTAGATCTCTTCTCTTCTTCTGCTTCTTCTTCTTATGATAGCATATTGGATGAAACTCACAGGCTGAGCCAAGATTATGCTCTGATACCACTGTAATATTCCAAAATGGAAAAGACAAGAATATAGAACAAAATCATGGAAATAGCATTGAATAAATAAATACACCATTACAAGAGACAAACATACAGTTTCCTTATTAAAAATATCAGCAATAATAGGCACAAGATCTTGAGGATCAAGTCTCTCAAGAAATACAATATAATCCTCCACTAAGAAAATATGTCAATACATGAGAAATAGTTGTTATACCAATGCCATGAGCCAAGACAGTGTAGTTTTAGGGCATAAACTGCTACAAGAAAGATATAAAAATATGGATCTGTTGTTATATAGCTCAAATAATTCCAGGAGTGAAGATCTAGGCTCCCAAACACTTTTCCTAGACAACCCAGAAATGGTTTCCAGAAATACCCAAAATGAAAAAATGTCAGAATGTAGCCCTAGGATTGAATAATAGCTGCAACTGAATAACTGGATGGAGGTGGCTGAAACTGATATCGAAATTAATATATCTCCTCCAATATATCCTTCAAGTGAAAGGTTGATACCAACATTGAAGAACTAACCCTCCAACTGAAGCACTGAAACCTCCACTGTAATTATTCAATGAAATAACGCAGTCCTTGAGGGAAATTGCACTGTAGGTGATGGAAATAGGTTGGCCTGGTGCCAAGATATGAAATAAATCCCAAGGACCTTCCTTTTGGGCCTCTCAATGGAAAGAATGCTTCCCCCACTGAAAAAAAAATAAAATAAAATAAAAAAAATAAAAATAAAAAATAAAAAATAAAAAATAAAACACTAAAAGTGGCCCTAACAATTCTCCACTGCAACACCCTGCAACACAACACAACTCGGAGAAGAAACTACATTATAGAAGAAATATGGAGCTTGGCCTGATGCCAGAATGTGGAAATTTAGCCCAAATATTTCTCTTGAGTGGTCACTCGAAGTCCCCCAAGGATGAAGGTGGGATTCCCGCTCGGGAACACCCTTGTGCTAAACAGCACTGCAGTCTCCACTAAATAGCTGAAGAGAGCAACAAGTCATACAGACCATAAAAAAAATAATAATCAATAATACCCTCTATGGATGCCATGCCCTTCCTTATATGCATTGTGAGCCTTCTCACCTTGGGTCCCACTCATTAAAGTCACTACTCTCTTGGAGACTTTCTCCCATTAACACTGCGTTGTCTCTCATTAATTTATCCACTCTCTCCATACCAGTGCTATTGATTTGGTCAACATTGACCTTGTCCACATGCTTTAGCCTGTTTTCACACATGGAGGTGCTTTATCCAGCTATTAAGATGATCCATTTTCACATTAAGAGGGATTTTATCCCTACTAAACAGATTTATGGGTCTCCCTACCCACTTATTCATCTATCTAAATAACAAAAGAAAAAATTAATATTCCAATTAGCTGCATGCTAATTTTGGAATATTACATTGGACCATCTAGATTTCAGAGAAGGTCCACAACATTTACATCCAAAATACCCTATTTTTATAAGACCTGTGAAATTATTGTATACAATATATATGTATGGCACGTTAAAGAATATCATGAAGATCAGAACAATTGCAACGAATTAAATAACTAATATGTGAAAGAATATTGTTACATATATAAACAAATCAATAAACATGTAATTTAACAGGGCAAAGTCCTAAGCCTCGATAATCATGTGTCATGTAAGCACATATGCCATACAACGTAAAACTCCTCTCTTCTGTGATGGGTCTTGATACATCGTATACATTTATCCCATCCCAGAATTCCTTCAATTCATCTACCAGTGGTTGTAAGTAGACATCCATATTCTTCACTTATCTTCTACCAGGGACTGTGAAAGCCAACATAAGATGTTCATTCTTTACGAACAACCATGGGGGGATATTGTTATTGATCACTACTATAGGCCAAATAGAATATTTGGTGTTCTGGAGGGAATATGGGTTGACGCCATCCATGGTTATGCTAAGTCGTAGACTTCATACTTCATCCTTTAATTTTTCAGGCCATGTATCCTCTATATGCCTCATGGCTATTGAATATGTTGGGATTCGCATAACTCCCAACTCACTTATGTGTGAGGCATACCATCCATGCAACATAGCTAATTCTTTGCAATGAAAGAGCCTTTTAATCCTTGGGATTATAAGCATGTGCCTCAATATCTTAAAAGGAGGACCACGTGATTTACCCTTCTTTTTTTATTTATCATACCTGTCATGCCCACATTTTAGACGTGTCTCTTTGTCTGCATATTCTCCTCTATATAGAATACAATCATTTGGACATGCATGATATGATATGTACTCAACACCCAACATTTTCAACAATTTCTTTACCTCTTCGTAGCTACTGGGCAAGACATTATCACTCAGAAGAACATTATATTTGAATAACCTGTAGTTGGTGATCATGGAAAATATTAAATGTACATTAATGTGGATATAATTATTAACGTTCATAAAATTGACCATTTTAAATGTTCATTGTGTGATTATATTTCTCAAAATATAAGGGAGGACTTGATGGTCAATTACCTCAAAACATTTGAGAAACATGCATTCAAAAAGCCAAAATTTGCTTTCAAGTTGTACAGTAACATCGTTGTCCCCAACTCGGTAGAATTTGACTGACCTCCAGGTCAAAAGAGAGCGGTGGCGGAAGCAAATTTAAGGCTTTCAAAAAAGGTATCAGTGATATGAGCATCATCCCCTAGTTGTTCATCATTCTGGAATGCATCTAACAACATTTTCTCCATGGCAGTCGTATCCCTTAAGTAAACATCCATACAAACCTCTATTTGATTGCCTCCATTGCCAGCTTGTGAAGATCTACTATTATTGTAGTCATTCCTAATTGGTGAATCTGGACGTAGTGAGAATTGAATAGGTAGTTGATTCAAACATTCTTGGTATCATTCCTCTCTGATTTATTCTCTTAATTTAGCATTCCCTTGATTTGAAATTATCATGGGGTTCAACGTAAGATGATAGGTAGGTCGCTCATCATCACTAGAATTCTAATAATTTCAAAAAATATATTTGAACATGATTAGTACAAAATCTATGATATCAATTAGTAAGCACGTCGACAATGCATGATTAATTGGTTTGACGTTGAAATAATTAAATTAATATACCAAAAAATTATTATTACAATCATTGTCCCGGGATTGTGGCTAGAAGATGCAATGTTACAATTGGAAAGGTGAAGTGGTTGTCCATTTTCATCTACCAAATGTGCCTTGCGGTATGCTGCTCTTGATAAGAGCTTCCGACATTTTGGAGTTGTTTGAATATTTTGTGCATCTAAACTCGATTTTGAATCTGCATGAACCTAAAAATTTGTATACATTAATTTTATTAAGATTATTTACATGGATAAAAAAATTAAATTTAATTAGATAATGAAAATATAAATAAAATATGAAGTAAATATTACGTCTCAAGATGGATAGGGAGAGCTCC